>JBAMIB010391142.1:0-21161 GCA_037177415.1 Kaempferia rotunda | reverse complement strand
ACATGTGGTAAAAGACGATTCGCTCGCCTCCAACACCCCCGCCAACCCGTCCCCAGGCCAACAAGGAGGAGGTAAATCACGGGTGACTACTAACCATTAGCGCAAATGATTAAGACATAGAGGAGGTATATACTCATTACTTAACAGACATGATCAGTATAAGAGTGGGTAATGGAGAAAGAAATGACAAGTTGATGCTCAATTTGTGGAATTAGTAGTGGTTCATACCGATTCAATTCCCTAAAAAAGGGAATAAACTATTATTTAAAAAAATAGGAGGAATAAAAATCTCTCTTTCTATGTTCTATTTCTATCAATCCTATATTTATTTTTATATAATAGGGCGAGCACAACATCCTTTATCACCATATTTATTTATATATATTTTTTTAATTAACCAAGCACTCCGCTGGGTCACTCTGTGTGAATAAGCTTTTTTGCCCATGTTTGTGTCAGTAAGCCATGTGCGGTGTGCCAGAAGCGGTCCTGGATCAGGAGAGCTGGAGGAAGAAGCATCACGAATGGCCGATCTTCCCTCATTTTCACCGTGGTCGGTTTGATCGGATTCTCCTTGTCACTTGCGGGCGCAAGAAGACGACTCGGTTCACCAGGGGCGTCACGGTCATGGTCACTGGTCAGATCACGGTGTTGCAGAGCAAGGGAGGGTTGATTTGGTTGGGATAGCAATGGCTCACTTGTCATTTATTGGACAGCAACAGCCGACTTGTTTGATTGCTGGCTCCTTGTGTGGCTTCGAGGAGGTGAGAAGGATGGAGGGGGGCATGTTCCTGAGCCGCCCCATCCCTATCTGTCACTGTTCCGCTTGCTATTGTTTACTCCCAACTGCGGGCGAAGTTCCTCAACCCCTCGCCTATCGCCCCTTGCATCGTTGACTTTGAAGCTTCGGTTTAATTCGGGAATAACACGGGTAAGCCGCCTACTTTACCTTCTTCATCTGTCTTCCCGTCGTCTTATACATCTTGATTTTCTCCTCCGGAGATCGTTGTGTTTTAGATCTCTTGTATTTTGAGATGTTTCGGGACGGAGCGCATGAAAAGTTTTGATTTTTATAGGGTTCGGTACTGTTTCTCGATCTCTCTCGGTGAATAGCGCGTGCAATCTCGCACGATGGACTGGAACGCGAACGCTTCGTTTCTCTGGGATTGGGACAATCACGCGCCGGTCGGAGGGAGCTACAAGCTTTCCGCCGCCGGTGCCGTTTCGTCTGGCTCTGAATTGGGGATTGGTTCGTCCTCCAAGAGCACCGTCTCCGCCTCTCTCGATTCATCGTCCAGAACTGGAAAGGAGCAGGAGTTCGACCCGAGCCCCAAGGCACAACACAAGAACAACTCTTTACAGGAGTCTAGTCATGTTTCAGTCGTGCCGTCGGAGGGTGGATTGGAGGAGTCCCAAATAGGGTTAAAGCTTGGCAAAAGGACCTACTTTGAAGATTTTTCAGCTGATAATAACTCCAATAACCGTTTGCCACCGCTTGATTCTGCAACCGAACATACTGCTCTGAAGAAGTCAAGAGGGCCATATATGAGTTCACAGAGCGACTATTATTGTCAAGCTGAAGGCTGTAATCTCGATCTTAGTGCGGCTAAGGATTATCACCGGAAGCACAGGGTATGTGAAACCCACTCTAAGTGTCCGAAGGTTGTCATCGGCGGTCAGGAGCGCAGGTTTTGTCAGCAATGTAGCAGGTTACTTGGAGATTTAATCTACTTATTGCTACTCTTGTATGTGCAAAACTTTGCAGATCATAATGTTGTAGTCATTTATAATCTTGCATGTTTTTGCTTGTTCATGCTTAAGGTTTCATGATTTGTCCGAGTTTGATCAGAAAAAGAGAAGTTGCCGCAGACGTCTGTCGGACCATAATGCACGCCGGCGCAAACCACGATCGAATATAATCCCATTCAGATCAATAATTTTTCCTCATCATTGTATGGTATGACATAACACTTCCATTGCAGTTTCAAGTGTTTTTCATTTGTTTGCATTCTTGTTGTTCCATTTTTAATCATTTTTATTATTTAGGATAAATACAACTCTAAGTACTAGAAGTGTATGGTTTCTAATATGTAAATACGGCTAAAAATGTACGAAAATGCCTCCTCTTTCACCTTTTTTTCTTCTCGAAAAGGCTTTAAGAGGTTGAGTCTGCATGGACCACTACAAATACTTGATTCAAGATGATTCTTTTAAATGACAGTCAAGTTTGAGTTATTTTCAAGATTGATATCAAGAAGGTTCGACATTTTGTAATATAAATTGTGTTGAATGCTCAACACAGTGTCGTGAGATTAGTCTCAATTCATCTTCTATCTTTATTACTTTGTAGAAGGTCAAACATCCCAAAAAAATGTTAACATTCACCCATGGGAAGCCAAAAAATTTTAGTCATTCTGTGGTGATGTTCCACTCTTGAGAGATGCTTAGTTAATTAACAGTCCTATGTTTTGGTTACATTTTTTTTCCCAATCTTGTCATTATATTTCTGGGTTTTGTTCTTATGCAGTCTATTAATTATTTTCATTAATTATATAATATAACTCAGATAAACTGTTACATTGCCTTGCTCGTAGTTGGCTATTTTTTTTGTTAATAAGCTACATATATTATAAACAGTGAATAACATCTTCTTGATAATTATGTGAAACAATTATTCGGTATTGTTTCACACAAACAAGAGGAACATGGACAAAATCAGTAAAAGAAGGCAGCATTGATGAGCAGCACTACTTGCCAGACACTGAACTATCAAATGAATATTTTTCACTTTATCATGATGTCGACGGGCTCTTGCCACTCAAAGGTATTGTGGCCGAAGTTCTCAATCAAGGTACATCATTTCTTGATGCAAGTTACTACTTCAAAGGCTTTTCTCCAGTAGTTTGTTGAGAGGTCTATCTTCTAAGTTCCTTCTCCTTCTCCTTGAAATTGAAATTTATATATTACTAGTGTGGTGTTTTGCCTGTTTTTACTTTATTTGGAAACTTCTCCACACTCAAATATAATTGATAAAATTTTGGTCAGTAAGGATTCGGTTCTTGAGAAGTTTTATCTTTCCAAATGAAGGTTGTTCACATATGTGATTGCTCCTATAAAAAGATGATTGGTTAACGTTTGGATATTAATAGTCAATTCAAGTTGTACTTTGTGAAGATGTGAATATGCTACATTTTTCCAGGTTTTAGAAGGTCTTGATCCAGTCAGGAAGAGACCTTGAATGTATATTGGGAGCACAGGACCCCGTGGTTTGCATCATTTGGTATTTCAGATATACATGATTAGCCATTTTCGTGGTGACACAACTGATCTCTAGTATTTTCTGTTTCTTTTTCTTACCTTTTTTTTGGTTCCTTTTCTTCCTTCATAGGTGTATGAAATACTAGACAACTCTATTGATGAAGCACAAGCAGGATATGCATCAAAAATAGATGTAATTTTGCACGAGGATAATTCTGTGAGCATCAAGGATAATGGGAGAGGGGTATGGAACTTTTTCTAAGTTCAATTTAGGACGATTGATGACAATTGAATCTAACTCTCTGTAGAACTTCCTGTTATTCTTAATTTCTGTAGAACTAGTATCATAATTTTGTGAATTGTTTCTCACATGTTCCAAACTTCATAACTGAAAAGCATAAGAAATAAGATGCAACTTCATTGGTCGATGATATGAGCACTAATAGAAATGATAATTCTGTATGATAAAACTATTATATAAAGGTGTGGATCTAAGTATTCAACACTTTCTAAAGAGTTGTACACATGACCAAGATGAATTCTGAGTGCTCACTCGAAGCGCTAGGGTATGTCTGTTACTTTTGGGTATAAAAGGGATTGAAGAAGGGAGTTCAAGTATAAGGGGCTATTTCCTTTTTTTGGCTTTTCTAAATACATATTGAAATTTAATTATCCATGTAGATTTTTGTCCAAGGTTGAGGACATCATGAATTGAAATGTATTGTTGTACATATTATTTTTTCATTGAATACTTTCTTGCAAATGTTAGTTATTGTTCCTAAATAAAAATCTTATATGCCTTGTAGATTCCTACGGATGTACATCCTGCCACAAAGAAGTCCTCATTAGAGACTGTTTTGACGGTATGCTTCTTATGCACTCTTTTACTTGAGTGAGAAACAACTGACATATCATGCATAAAATATTTCATTTTTAGTGGGTTTCTGATAATATCTATCCATACCACCAATAGTGGTCCCAAAAGTGGATGTAAATGGTTGAGGGTTGTGTTAGGCCTTGAGACATAACTTAAAGTTTCACCAACAACCTTATGAACATACAGCTGCCTTTAAGCAGCTAGTACTTAAGATGTTATTCTCAATCCGGAGACCATGGTTGTGAAAGTCAATTCTTACCCATGTAGATCACCCACGTTGGGTCAATATGAGTGAAAGCGGATCCAGTCTTTCTTTAAAATCAGACATCTAATGAAGATTGGCGGAGAAATATCAGTGGATTTGTCTTGGAATTAGTTGACATTTGGTAAAAATCAAATTTATTTCGGAAAACTCAGCTTATGCAGTAGACATCTTGTTGATCCTAGTTTGTGAATCTTTGCTGACTTGTATTCAGGGTGGGGAGTGTGGGTGAGAAATGTTGCTGCTTGCTTGAATTGCTTAACATCATCACAACTCATGATTTAACATACCACCACAAGCGATATACCACTCACTAGACCCAATGCCATACCTATCTCTCTCATTCACCGTTGATTGGGAGAGTATTATGGGTTGGGAGAGAACATAGTAACCTCCTTTGATCTTATGCATTTTTGATATATGGTGTTTAATGGTACAAATATGCATTTCATGGTTTTTCCTTACATTTTATAACCCCATATAGCTGACCCACGTAGTGGGATACGGCTTGGTTGTTGTTGTAGTATATTTTTATAGTCACATCTCACCATTATTATGACCCAATGCAACCATTAATTGACATTTTGGATCATCCTATCCCAATATTGATTGATACCTATACTGACTTTTACAATTATGGCGGATGCTTCTAATTTTCCCAAATGTGCATTCGTTTTAAGGTTTTTTACATACCTCATGTAGTCTCATATTATATATTTTTAAGATTTTTTCAGTCATTCCAACTAAGCATTCATATGATCTTGTATAACCAAAATTTTTGATCATCCTATCTGATATTGAAACTGATTTTGTTATCATTTCCTATACTGATTTTGACAGCTATGGCAGACACTGCTATTTTTTTTCCAAGAGATAATCTGCAATGATGCATGCAACCTTAGTTGTTAGTCGTTTCCTAAGCGTGCATTCTAGTTCCATGAGGTGGTTCTTTAATAGCAGAATGTGAATATGTAATCTGTGTATGTGTTTGTGTCTGTTATTTTTTCCAAGAGAATCAGCAATGATGCGACCTTAGTTGTTACTTGTTGCTTAAGCGTGCATTCTAGTTCCATGAGGAGGTTCTGCAATAGTAGAATGTAAACATGTTATCTGTGTGTGTGTGCTCACACATTTCTAGTTGATCTTATGACCTTTAATTGTGTCTGTGTTATATATAATCAAGAAGTCTCTTGACTTGGGTGGTGGAGTTCTTTCTTCTGTTATGAGAGCTTTACTTTATGCTTGTAATTTCACATAACCAATATACTTAAACGTGGGTAACATATTGTAGAGCTGATATATTTGATGTTTCAGTCTACTCTACTTATATTTGGTATTGTGCATGATCGACCACACATTTATACTTTATGCTTTATTGCACGGTCAAATTTCATGTTTATTATTTATCTAGGATCCTAATGCTTTGATTCCACAAATTTGTAGGTCTTACATGCAGGGGGCAAATTTGGTGGTTCAAGTAGCGGTTATAGTGTTTCTGGTGGATTGCACGGTGTTGGTTTATCTGTTGTCAATGCTTTATCTGAGGTATGCACATTTTTCATTTTGATTTTTTTGTTTGTGCTATATCTAATATCTTAGCATATTTTGGCGGGCAATTAATTATTATGTGAGGTCTGATAACTTAACAAACTATATGCACATGTTTTATTAATCCTACATTTTCCCACTTCTTTACTGCAACCTGAGATACAACTTGCATAACTAATGCCACAATTTCTATGAAATAGGTTTACGTTTTTCCTATTTCTGTAATTGGTCTCAAGGTACTGTCTTTTTTTATTGAGTTGTGTATATGAGAGAAGCTGCATGGCTGACAATACGGTGTGAGTTTGATTCAAACTACTTTGCAGCTTATATTTTGTTGTTGTACGTTTTTTGGTGCAAATACCTATTTGCTACCCCAAATTTGGATTCTGAGCATATCAATACACTTTGAATGTTCAGTTATGATTGCTAAATTTTACTTCTGATACATCGTGAAGCTTATTTAGAGAGGCATTTGATAGCCGTCTACTGTAAACTAGTTGAATTTATTCCAACCATCTCTCACATTAGTGTACATCTTTTGACTATGAGGATTCAGAATCCAACATGAACCTTTTCTTTTGTATCCATCACCATGTTCCCAACTATGTGAGTTCAGCTACCGTGATTTTATCACTCCATTGAGTTCTCTATAAGTGTGTAGATTTTACATCAACGATTGAAATATTTTGCCGAACCGGTCGAAACGGGCAAAATATTTCATTTTGACCGGCACGACTCGACACCATGTCCAGCCGCAACTGCGGAGGCATCACGTGATCCCTGTGGCAACGCTAGAGGGGTCACACAACCCTAGTGGTTGTGCCTAAGGTCACAATGTGCTGATGGGTTTTTTAATTAAAACTTGAATTAAAATTGAAATTAGGTTTATTGTCTCAATCAACTTCTAGTTATGATAGAGATAGTCCAAAGAAGCTTAATTATAACCCTAATAATATTATCTAATTAATTATATATTGTATTTTTTAAAAATATATAATAAATTTTATTTATTTATCTTTTAGTTATGTGATTATTATTTTTAATGGATTTAATCAACCCCTAACTTAAATAGATTGCCAAACATATTTTTTAAAACCCTAATCTAATTATCTCATTAAAATATATAAATTTTTTTGAAAATTCTAAAAAATTATATATTCCTAAAACCCTATGCGGGCCCGTGATATCGCAATGACCTTCCAGGTCACTGCAAGCGAGATTTTTTTTAGTTTTTTGGTTTAATTATTTTTTTATTTTTTAAATATGTATTTTTATAAATAAATTATTATTATTAATTATTTCAAAATTTTAAAAAATTAATAAATACTTTATAAAATAATTTAAAATAATCTATTATTTTTTAAAATATAATTCTTAAATATTTCAAATATTTTTTTAAATTAAAAATTTAAAAAGACATTAAAAATAATTTAAAATTTTCAAATAATTTTATAATTATTTTTATTTTTTCAAATGATTTTATAAGTTTGAATCTAGTTTTGAATTTTGAGAATTACTTATTTTTAAAAATAATTTTTATAAAAATTTAATAGACATTTTCTTATGAGATAATATCGAAATATAAATTCAGCATCTCAAAATATAATACATATTTTATAATCAAATATTAATAAAATTAATATACATTTATATTTAAAATTTAAAGAAATACCGAAACTATATTGGCATAGCACCACACGATACTGAAACTGTATCATGGTCATGGACTGAAACGGTGGAGATTTTAGACCTTGTTTTACATCATTAGTGATACTCATCAATTAAATTATTTTTTATTTCTTTTATACTTAATCTACGATTTTGTAGATTGCGTTGTATTGCTTGTGTGCACGTCATATCATTTGTACACTATTTTTGGCTCTGAATTTTGTGGTTTGGAGCAGGCACTTGAGATTACAGTATGGCGTGATGGAAAGGAATGCCAGCAAAAATATGCTCGTGGGAAGCCAGTTACTATTTTAACATGTCATCCACTGCCACCAGAATCAAGTACTCAGACAGGGACGTCTATACGGTTTTGGCCTGATAGGGATGGTATGCTTCTTTTCCTTTTCCATTCTAGAGATGGGAATGTGAGAATTTAACTGCTATTTTCACACCACTTATTTTTATTTTTTATGTAGTAAATTGTACAATTTTTTACCTTTGGTTTGCAGTATTCACCACTTCCATGGACTTTGATTTCAATACAATTGCTGGACGAATCCGGGAACTTGCTTTCTTAAACCCTGGGGTATGCAGTGCTTTTCATTTTTTGAACTGCATTTGGTTACATTTAAACATTTGAGCTAGTCAATATTGAAAAGGAGTTGGAAGAGCCTTTAAGAACATTGGGAAAGTTATTTTTGTAGCCAGATTTTGTTGTTTCAATCTTAACCAATAATAGTTTTAGATGTCTCTCTTTCTGTCTGTGTGCATGCACAATCTATGTGCTATACATGTGGATGAAATGAGTGTTTGGCTTTGCTTTTGTGCACTGGCAGTTCTTTTTAATATCCAATCTGGTTGACACCTTATTCACTCTTTTGATACTAGTCCACCACAACAGGGTTCTATGTGAAAACAGTTAGCTTTGTAGCTGGTTTTGTATGAAAGTGTCCATGTTGGATTCCCATGTCAAATGACGTTGTAATTTCCAATTTCAATCAAGTCCTGTGTAAACCTTTAGTACTTAGATAGCTCAAGTTCTTAATTATCAAATGATGTAATGTGTTGATCTTGGCTTAGGGTTTTTCTTGTGATTCATTTGCTTGCTCACCTAAAGGCATCTAAGTTCACTTGCAGTACAGAGATCCACATATATCTCTAAGACAAATTGTGATGAAGTATATGTGCCAAGAATCTAAATTACTTTTAGGTGACGCACTGACGGTATCATTGTACTAATAAGATGTAGATGCATTTGAATCCTTGTTAACCTCTTTCTAAGTTCACTTGCAATACAGAGCATATATATCTATAAGACAAATCATGATGAAGTATATGCATAATCTAAATTAGTTTTAGGTGATGCACTGACTTGTATCATTGTACAATTTGTACTAATAAGATGTAGATGCATTTTAATCCTTAGTTACCTATTCCTGCTACTCTATGCTTTGCAGCTACTAGAAAGCCATATCTGCATATTTGATTAAATGACTTCAATACGCTGTCATACTCAAATAGGCCCATTTTGTGTGGACAATATATGACATCATGAAAGTGCCATTTTAAATGAATGTTGTATATCCAAACACAATTGGATCTGTGAGTCTGATTTTGTTGAATCTTATGTATTTATACATAATGCAACGTTCACATGCCATATTTCATTTCGTATTTCCTTGCAGCTTGGAATTACATTAAAAAAGGAGAGCGACTCAAATGAACAGTTCAATGAATATTCCTATGCAGGTGGCTTGGTAGAATATGTTAAATGGCTAAACACTGACAAGGTTTGTACACATTACATTCTGAGTTAAAAAGTTCGGATTAATGTCTGATGCACTGGTAGTGAGTTAATAGCATTGGTTGTCTTATTTTAGAATTCGCTTTAGCTTAGTAGTAAAGAGAGATACATTGGGTTTACTTGAATCTGCTATTCTTTGGTGTTACTCTAAATTCTAATATCTGAATATTTTCAATTCCTTCAAATAAGTAAAGCTCCATTCCTTGCAAGTTAATAAAATACTCCAAAGAAATCTAGGACAGAGAACTGTAGTTTTATGATTAATTGGGAAAGAAGTTGACAGTAGGCTGGAAAACTGTTTGTGGTGCTGTGTCATGTGTGTGGCAGATTTGGAAATTTTGCAGGCCTATATAGAGGTCTGTAAAGACCGTCTCAATACAGTTACTCAGGAGATGATGTTATCATCTTAACACAATGCTGTCTCTTGCCAAACTATATTTACTATCCAAACTTTGCAAGTGGAATTATAACTTCTCTTACTTTTGTGGATATTGTTTTTGAGCTTAACAAAGTTACCTACAGTTTTTGTTGTCTTTTGTAAGATTTGGATATTGCCTTCTAGATTCTTATGGCAAAGAGGATAAACATATAATATTTTTGTTGATTCATGCATGTTGATTTTTTATATAGTTAGAAGTTTGTTATTTTTCACTGTAATATCCATCCTATGTACTGATTCCTCATAGTCTATTATTACTGATGCTGATTAATTTATGATTATCCAGAAACCTATTCACGACACTGTTGCTTTTAAAGAAGAAACTGGTGGAATTACAGTTGATGTAGCACTTCAATGGTAACACACTTTTTTGTTGTATTTATAAACAAGTTGTCAGTCTGTGTCATCTAACTCCTTTCATATGCCATGGACATGTCAAACATCTGTTTGTGCTTCATTTTCTTGATTATGGCTGCTCTTAACCCTTTCCAATTATATCATTGGCTCTTTGTTTCATTAGTAGAATATGATATAAGCTTCTTATTCTAAGCATAAAGAAGGATGCCAGTTGAATTTTAATTGCCTCAAACAGGTGTGCTGATTCGTATAGCGATACAATTCTTGGTTATGCTAACAGCATCCGCACAATTGATGGTGGAACCCATATAGATGGGTTGAAAGCTTCATTAACAAGAACTATCAACAACCTGGGAAAGAAGTCTAAGCTTACCAAGGTATTAAATAACCAATGATTATTATATGTTGCTAAAATTCCTGTTTCTTATGAAAAAAATGACACATTTCAGGGAATTGAAAAAGGCTGTTTTCAAAGGTCTCTGTAATACCGATTATTTATAAATGTATGAAACCTGTTATGAGGGGTCCTTTGTTCTTCATGACAAACAAAAATCGTTATTTATTTTTCAGATCAAGAATTTCCTTTGATTCATTCTACAGATTCAAACCTTCAGCGTTCATACAAGTCAGATTTTTTTTGAAAGATACAATAGTTAATTAAGTTCCAAATAGTGGTGGTAGTTTATTTTCTATTTTCTTGTTACACAAGGAACTCATAATCTCTAGCTGTACTCAGTCATGAATGATCTCACTTTTTGCTGTTCCTTTTTAATTTTGAATTTAGTGAATTTGTTATATGTGAGTATGTCACAAACATAGATTTTTTGGGGGTATTTTTTCTGTGTAATTCTGAACCTGCCTGCTGAATTGTTGATGCCGTTTCTCTCCAGGAAGCCAATCTGTGTTATATATTATATATTCTTTTTATTTGTTTCCACTTAGAAAAGACAATCTGGTAGATTTTGTCTAGAAAATCCACTTGTTAGTGCCTATTAGTTGAGAGGCTAATCATTTCTTTCACCTGTATTTTATATGATTTAATCTTAGATGATACTGATCGGAACTTGTCAATTTACATTCGAATCTTTTGTTAAATTTTCTTTCTATTGACTCATTAAAGAGGATTTTGGCAGGATAAGGATATTATTAACTTTAGTGGAGAACACGTAAGGGAAGGATTAACATGCATTATCTCTGTAAAGGTTCCAAATCCAGAATTTGAAGGACAAACCAAGGTAAATGTATTATGTGATTCAATATGTTCTGAAAAGCTGTTAAAAATCTTCATGGGTTTCTTCTATTACATGATTTGCAAGAATAAAATTTGTGTTTAGCTTATGCTTATTCTTATGTACGTGATATCTTGTATTCTTACGAGGCAGACGAGGCTTGGGAATCCTGATGTACGAAGAGTTGTTGAACAGTGTGTTCAAGAGAATCTTACTGAGTACCTAGAGTTGCATCCAGATGTTCTTGACTCGATTTTGTCTAAGGCTCTGAACGCTTTGAAGGTTAAGAAGCTATTTCCTTTATGCATGTTAAATTACAAAGGTCATATGTTGGATTCATGCAATCATTTCCTATATGCTTTTGTGTAAATCATTAACATAATATTAAAATTACATAATTTAGGCAGCAATGGCAGCAAAAAGTATCACGCCCCGGAGGTATACTTGTCCGATGGAACGGACGGTACCCTCTTGTGACAATATTTGATACAACATGATACAATCCACACTGCTGGAATAACAAAATAATAAACAACTTCACACGGTCGGAAACAAGCACAACATAATACACCTACACGAAATAAACACAGTCGAAGATAAAATTAATACACGTACAAACACAAATCACACAGGGTAATAAATTGAATCGACATACTGCATGCCGACATGACTTTACACAACAAAGACTTATAACTGAATAAAAGTAGTCACAACGCTAAAATTCATGAACAAATCAAATTATTACATATTGAGTCCAAAAAATAACGTGCAAATAAAGCATTAAGTAAAAACATAAAAGAAGAAAAGCGTTCTCGATGTGAGGTGAGACTAGCAGTAGGGATCCTCCAAGAGACTCCACGATCATCTACTTGCTATATTAGGAAAATTAGGTAAAGCAGGGTAGTGAGTCCAAATGACTCAGTGGGTAATAGACAATGATAGTACATGGCCAAAATAAAAAATATGGAGATCAAAGGTGTACGGTCTCACATGTAAGAGTTATGCACACAACAATAAATGACATTGTAAATGCACATACCCAATCCGGTCTAAGACCTACGGTAAAATGATGGGATCTGCAACAGATATGCTCTTAATATAAGTGCTCCATACGATAGCATATACATGTTTGATAAATGAATATGTATATAGCTCAAACAAATACAACATATAACAAGCATATGCAAATAGTATCTCTAAGATGTGCTCCACGCATCAGATGCAAATGATCATGTATGAGTCACTCCAACTATTGCAACATCTGTGTGGCCGAGTGAGCAGAATTTTGACAACTGTTCACGACTCCAGCTACCACTACATTAGAGTTACATCACAGTGGTCGAGTTGGACATGATGTAGAGTATCTAGCTACATAACAAGGGGTCACTGTCTACATGACTCTGCTACCACTGTCCTAAATGGCCGAGCGGGCACGACATGACAAGCTGCACCCAATTCTAGCTATCACTACCCCTGAGGGTATAGCGGACAACCAATATGACTGGTGACTCTTTCAACTATAGAGGGAGATTTAATCGTCAAGGATGTGCAAGATGCTAATATCCATGACTCAAATACAGTTATCATCAATGCAACAACATGATAAACATAAGTATATCCAAAAACCTGATATATATATATATATAATCAATATGTGTCTACTAACATGTATAATCAAATAGAACACCTGTAGTACACACCATACATGTGCATACATTACATGCATATGGAATAATCAGCTTGTTAACTCCTATAGTACACACCATATACGTTTGTACACTACATGGTATGAATATCCAAAGATAAAACTGTATGACGGTAAATAGATCATCTCTAAGATCAAACATATAAGTATCAAGCTTAGTTATAATGAGTAGAGTCAAGATAAAACAATCCAATCCGTCTGCTAAAAATCATGCACTAAGGTCAATAAACTACCGAGATCAAGGAAGAAATACCCGCTTCAAATGTAGCTTGTGCCAAAATCACTCCGATGTCGAGACGTTCATCCCGAAATCAGAGTCCTGCGTGAACATATACTATTTAGCTACTCTAACTAGTATCAACTAGCTAAATTAAATACCAAGACCAAATCGATAATCCTATTCCCTTTCCGATTAAGGAGACCCAAATTGAATCAATCCAAAGTGGTCAATTGAGCTCTGATTGATACAATCCAAAATCAATCTCAATTAATACAATCCACTTTAACAATTCCCCTAATACATGATTTATTAATGAAATCCAAATCTATAACTCAATTTCCAGTTAATTCACAACTGAGCTATCATCTCCATTCCTTCAATTTAAATCGTACGTTTATTCATTGGTTAAATCTAATCAGTAACAGGTTTAGTTTTGGTTAGCATGCAAAGTACCCAAATGTAATTGAAGTCGCATCACCTGTACAGCTTATCCCTACTAAATCCATAACCAAAGATGAAGATCATTACCCCACTGCTGCTTGGATGGTGATCCCCAAACATCCGTCAGCTGGTCACAGATGAAGAAAGAAATCGGCGAGGGTTCTTCCAACAGTGGTGACCTCGCTGTGGCAACAAGAACGGTTGCTTGGTCGAAGCAAGGAAGAAAACAGCAGTAGGGAAAGAAGAAAGTCGCTGGTGCCTTGCTCGTCGTTGGCGCGTGGGGGGTGGGGGTGGTGCAGCGGCTAATGGTTGGCTCGACATAGATGATGGAACAATAGCAAACAGAGAGACCATCTCTCTCCCAACGACGGTGGCGTCAATGTTCGGCGACAACACTCGGGAAGAGGGTTGCGGCGGTGGAAATCGGGAGTAGGGATGGCTGGCCGGCCCTAGCTAGCTGTGATGCATACCAGCTACGGCTAGCGGCACCGGTTGAGTGACTGCTCCGGCAAAGGAGCAGCGATGGAATTGCTTTGGCTGCATAGATGTGGAGAGGGTGTCGTTGACTGAGGGATTGGGGTCAGGCAGGTGTGCCTGAGGGGAAAAAGGGAATTAACAGAAGATTTACGGTTCAATAATCTTAGGTTTTTATATTACCTACTTAGGTTAATTAAATTCAACATTAGGTTTAATGAAATCGATCAATTCTCACTTAATTGATATTCCAAATAACTACGCCTAATAGATTCATCCCTTTAGACATGTCATAAGGACTCTGTTTAAATCCTGAAAATTTTCTAAAATTTCCTAAAAAATTTATTTCTTAATTAACACTTATTATTTCATTATTATTTATTGTCGTTTCGTTATTTATTTCCTTTATGCATGTTAAATTAAAAAGGTCATATCATGGATTCATGCAATCATTTCATATATGCTTTTGTGTAAATCATTAACATAATATTAAAATTACATAATTTAGGCAGCAATGGCAGCAAAAAGAGCTAGAGAATTGGTCAGGGCAAAAAGTGTGTTGAAATCTTCTTCCCTTCCTGGAAAATTAGCTGATTGTTCAGCTACTAATCCTGAAGAATCTGGTAACTTAATATTTTATCACATTTAATGATATTTTTTTACATGTAAATGTTTTATTGTTGTTCATGAGTTGTTTTTTATAATGTTAAGGTTTGATAATTAAAAGAATTGATGGTATGACTAATTAGTATCAGTGAAAGTATCGGAGTTGTGGACGGTCTACTAGAAACTTGCTATAATAAGAATCTTAGGAGGTGCTTGGTTGGATGGAATGATAGTGGGAATGGGAAAGGGATTGAAAGTTGGTAGTTGGTTTGGGAAATTGGTGGTGGATCCCATGGATTCAATCCCCCAAATATGAGAATGGGTCATTACTGAGCAAAATGGGAGGAATGAGAATTGGATTGAAGCCCTTATTATTTACAATCATTCCAATTCCTATTTCCATTCCCTTCCATGAACCAAGCGTCCCCTTAGTATTAGTGAAAGTATTGGTGTTGAGGATAGTCGAGTACACTAGAAACCTGAGAATCTTTCTGGCTTATATGAGCACTAAACTCACTGTTAGTGCAGTTTATACTTGCAAAACACTTTGTGCCTCATGTCCAGATATGTTGCTATCACAATGATTAATGCCAAATGTTAATCCTAGTTTCAAATGCAATTTAAGAGAAGCCCCAGGCTTAAAAAAATTGAATAACTTACCAGTCCAGCCTTGCTTTAAACATGTGTATGACAATTCATGAGACAATTTGTATCAGTTTTCATTGTTCATCTCACAAACTATTATGCAAGGCCTTTTATGAAAATTTTGTATGACATTATTATTATTGTTATTATCTCCTTTAGTTGATAATGAGAACCATCAAGCAAAAAATTATGAATTTTACTTGATTTATCAGAAGCTAGCTTCTATGAGTTTCCCGAAAAAGAAAAAAATGGAAGCATAAGCATGAGAAATGAAACCTTGGATAAAATTTTTAGATAATCTGGTATAACTTAGAAGCATAGTAATATGATTCTTGCTATGAGATGCCCATATAATGGTCGTCTTTTCTATTGACATCATATATCAACATGCTGTGTTAGAGACGGATATCTAGATGTATCTTTCTCTTGAAGTGTAAGTGTATAGATGTAGTGAAACTAAGACAAACAAAACAACAATAATTGCTCTAGATTCAACATTTTTTAGTATTTTTTTCCTTTCCAATTACTCTATATTTTTTTTATTGGATTTAATTCCTTCCATTACATTTGTTCTGTTTTTCCAGTAAGTTTTATTTTATACATTGACTTCAATCTCCTTTTGTTGATTTTTTTTTTCTTCAAAAATTTTTAGAGATCTTCATAGTTGAAGGTGATTCGGCCGGCGGCAGCGCAAAGCAAGGTCGTGACCGGAGGTTCCAGGTGAAATGCCAATTTCATTCGTCAGTTTTCAAATTAGCAAAAGATGGTAGAATTATTCAGTGTTGCTGTTTACTCTGCTGTGTTTGTTTCTTGGCTTGCTTACAAAATTCATAAGATAACGTTGCTCTTTGTTCTTATCCAGTGATGTAGGAATACTTCCTACATCATTTTCACTTTTGGATCTTGCAATTGGAGTAATAGTATTTACCCTTTGCAGTTCTAATATTGGACGTTCAAGATCAATTTTTGAAGTCCCATATTTTGCCACTGTTTCTCAATTTTGGATGATTTTTCTCTCAATTATCTTTTGTCACCAAAGAGGCAAAGACTTGTCACCAACCCAGATCATGAAAAATTGTTATTTAGTATTTGAGTTATTTGAGATTAATGAACATTTTTCTGCCCATTACCTTTCAGTCACTAATTAATGATCATCTAGTTTTCTGCTATTGCAATAATTGTCTATTTCTACTTAGCAACAATTAGTTGATTGGAGCACCAAACGCTTTGTCATTAACAGAGAGACTTGACTACATTGGTATTAATATATAGGACTAATGTTTAGTTAGTGAGGGAATAACCTCTCAGTCTTCCACATTACACATGGTAAATTTAATTTTTGAACTGCTAGCTTGATGCTTTAGAATTAGAAGCATTTGCATAGTCATCATCTTTCCTACTTTTCGCCTATATATGTAGATTATAATACAGTGAGAATTGAATTCCTTTGGACTATTATTGTAGGCTATTTTGCCCTTGCGAGGTAAAATCTTGAATATTGAGAGAAAAGATGAAGCAGCTATATACAAGAATGAAGAAATTCAAAATCTTATTCTTGGGCTTGGGCTTGGAGTAAAGGTTGCATTTACAAGCTTGGGTAACCTGCATATTTTTCAGCTTTATGTATGCTCTCAGTGACACGAATATTTCATCATACAGGGAGAGGATTTTAAGAAAGATGATCTTAGATATCATAAGATTATCATTCTGACTGATGCTGATGTGGATGGTGCTCATATACGAACGCTCCTGCTAACATTTTTCTATAGATACCAGGTGCTTGGGTAGAAACCTATTATTAGGAATAATGTTCCTTTTTTTTTTATGAATTTTGGGTTTTGGATGTTCTTAGTTTTACTAGTAGTGGAAATTGGTATGCAGAAAGCATTATTCGATGAAGGTTACATCTATGTGGGCGTCCCTCCACTCTACAAGGTACTCTCTTCGTTTTGAATGACCATGAATTTTTTTTAGTCCTACATTACCTTACAAACAAATACCAGGTCGAGCGTGGCAAACATGCACATTATTGCTTCAATGATACAGAGCTTAAACTCCTAAAGAATTCCTTCCCTTCCAATGCTTCCTACAATATCCAAAGATTCAAAGGTAAATGTTGAGCACAAAAGCATAACAATTATAAGTGTCTAAATGTACTGAAAAATTGCAAATCATTTCTCTCTAAGTTGACTTTCATCATGCTTATTTCCATTCAATAATCATCAAGCTTAAATTCACAAATTCTTCTGGCTAGCATCTCATCTTTTCTGGGCCATGAGTTTCATGGTTGTTCTGAGCAGCATGCTAAATTGTCCGACCCTTCCCTTTCTTTGTTAGCAGGACACTTAATACTAAGCTAGTGGCTAGTGCCACTGTCTTTCATTATCCTTGTTCGTTGCATTCATCTGCTGATGCTGCTAGCGTGTGGAATACCTTATATTTTCCCCTTTACTTGATCTAACCGTCTGTTTTCGAAAAAAGGATTGGGAGAGATGATGCCGGCACAACTCTGGGAAACTACGCTAGATCCAGAGACGAGGCTACTGAAGCAGCTGACAGTGGAAGATGCTGCCGAAGCTAATGTCGTGTTCTCCTCACTCATGGGTACTCGAGTAAGTGAAAAGGATGTTGCTTTCTTTTGTTGGTTTAATTATAAAAAAAAAAAAAGAAAAAAGAAAATTCGTAAACCCGTTATTTTGTTCCTTGAGATCCCAACTTGTTACCATTGTTTTTCAGGTTGATTATAGGAAGGAACTGATACAGAACGCTGCAAGGTTGATAAATTTGGAGCATCTTGACATCTGAGGATGATTCAGATTGACTTATGTGTAACCTGAAGGCGACTGCTATTTCTATGATCTGGTTTTTCAGTTGGTTCCTTAAGTGATGTTCTTACTGGGAAAACAGCAACCGGAGATTGAATACTGATTTATAGGCAGAATACTCTAGGTAGGATCAGTATGTTCTTTGGTAAATCATTCTATTTTTGTCTTCATTTGTCCTCATTATAGGCAACTAGGATCAGCATTTAAAAAAAAAAAGGATGAAGTTCATCATATTGACACTTCTTTTGGTTCTTACAATGTTTTTAAATTTAGACCAGATCGATCGAACCAAGAATTTGAATCATTGTAAGCACAAGTACAAGAGTGATGATCTATGACTAAGATTATAAGGTAGTCCATCTTTGCTTCGCTTCGAATGATTGTTGCCTTTTCACCAATTGGAGCCACCTCTTATGTTGACCCTTGTGCAGCTCCTTCCTCTTCTATTATAGAGCTACCTTTTCCCTTGTCTTGCCACTCTTAGGCAGCTCCTTTCTCTTGTATTGCTGATAGAGCTGCAGGATCTATTGCATCAGGCAATAACTAAGTGGGCTTCTTCTATTTTAGTTATTATTTAAAAAAAACCAAATGGCATTTGCTTTTTCTAATAGTATTTTAGCTTTGATCAAAATTGATACAGCATACCAGCATTGATCATTTTCAGACAAAGTGTTCTATTTTCAATATTTTTTTTATCAAAGTGGATACAATAATTTTCAAACAAAGGTATTTTGGGATTAAAAAAATAAAATGGGCAGTTTTTTTTTGCTTATATTTATATATATTAATGTCTATGTCTTCATGTCTTCACAAGGTAACTTGTTCCATTTTGACTTACAGAAAAAGGAAGAAATTGATTAAACCACTAAATTATACCCATGATCAGCATTAAAATAAACTGGCTGTCGGTGAGTTGTCGTGTCAAGATTAGATTGTATAGGGCACCAACACGAAAGGAAGCAGTGACGCACCAATCTTATCCATTTGCTGAACAATTGCAACTGCTTCACGTGCCAAAAGGTGGGTGACTATTACCACTTAATGGTTAAGTCGAAAGTCGAAAGGTATATATTTAATTTTTACTTTAAAATTTTATATAATAATCTTTCGTATCTTAATCATCATGGTAATTAAATATTTATTTATTATATGAGATGTTGAGATCAAATTTGAAAGCTGGTGGAGGGTAAATTTCAGTATCTCGTATAATACACCCTCTCATTTATTTATCTTTTTAATCACCATGTTTCATCTCATTCATTCTGTCGATTTTGAGACGGAAGCACTCACCTTTTTAGCATTGAACAGTAGTCGGCCTATTCTAAAAGCAACACATGTAAAGTACCCATCGTTTGGCCGATTGGCTCGACTCACGAAGTCGCTTAGCAATAGGCCATTCATTGTTGGCCAGGCCAGTGGATGAGATTCTATCACTTTTTTGCAGCATCATGCAATATGTCCATCATTTTCTCCATCATTCCTGCTTCTTAGGTAGATATATTTATGTATGTATATAAATATATATAGTTGATTCCCTAGTCTAGCTACCATATTCTTCAAAATCTTTCATTGGGGCCACGCATATCTTCCATGACTAAGACAACTTCTCCTTGCCTCTGGCACAACCTTTCAGGCAAAAGGTGGAAGCTGAAATGCTGCAGCATCATTGGTCAGTCCACCAGCCTGAGCGTGTCGGATCCTTGTTCGTGGATGTAGCCCGGAAGGAGGGCTTCTCCATTGTCATCTCCAAAGCTTCGACTTTTTGTATCCACTTTAAAAGCATGCAGAGCACGAAGACAGACCACCACTTTGTTTCAACTGCTCCACATGGAGCTCCATGCTCTCAGTGCTTACTGGCTTCGGCAATCCATTTAGAATAGTAACGCCATTATTGGATTCCTTGTAGGACTGTTGCTGCAATAGGAGACCAACAGCAGTACGTGTACAAGTTCTGTTCAAATTTTATAGCTACTTGATGAACCTTCCGGGAAGATCAATTCTTTTTTGCTCAGCTGGTTTCCTTCTTCCTTGTTTGGTTTGGTTTGATTCTACCTAATCCACTTCACAAAGATTATAATAAAGTGTTGACTTGACCTCTAGATATTAGTGTAGGTTGATTTTTACAATTTTAAAATCTAAAATTTAAATTTAAAAAGTTGAAAATTAATTTAAAATTAAAAGTTTGAACCTTTGTCTTTGATTCTAGTTAATTCTAGTTGAAACAATGATCATTGATCTCCAGTATTTATCTATGGTTCAAAGTCGAAGAATCATTTGTGATCTCACTCCTAGGAGGTCTCCATTTCAATTTAAATAATCATCCTAATTATCAACCTTATAAAATAAAGTTTATA
Source organism: Kaempferia rotunda (assembly GCA_037177415.1). Taxonomy (NCBI): domain Eukaryota; kingdom Viridiplantae; phylum Streptophyta; class Magnoliopsida; order Zingiberales; family Zingiberaceae; genus Kaempferia; species Kaempferia rotunda. The sequence goes on along the minus strand of JBAMIB010391142.1, from coordinate 452 downwards.
TTTTACAATTCTTCTCGAATTAATGAAACATAAAAGAAAAAAAAGGAACAATTTACTCTTTTTGTTATTGTTGTGGTAAAAGAATTATTTGTAAAAAGTTGCTCCTTAGGGAGGAAGAAGCAAAAGAGGAGAACTTTATCATTTTCGTTTGCAATTCGACTAGCTATGGTATGTGATCCTAACATTTAGGAGGACCAGGGCGAAACGATAAAAATATATTTGAGATATTTTTTAATATTGTAAAAATCATTTATAATGTCTTCCTTAAATTTTTCTATATACAAACTTATTTATAATATTATTAATTTTAAAATAGACTCTTTCTAATCTATTCTATTTTTTTTTTTAATTTTTTAAAATAAAAAATTATTTAAAATCTCTAATTTTAAACCCTCAATATTTATATATATATAGTGTACTCCATTAGCTCTTTTTTTTTTTTTAATTTTAAA
>JBAMIB010391034.1:0-10696 GCA_037177415.1 Kaempferia rotunda | reverse complement strand
ACAACGAGCGCTTCTTGCTTAAACTCCAGGCCCGCATCCAACGGTCAGGAATCTCTCTCTCTCTCTCTCTCTCTCTCTCTCTCGGTGTTGCTTTAATTTTGTCCTGTTCATGCTGGCAAGTTGATTCCAGGGTGGGGCTCGACCTGCCGGACATCGAAGTGAGGTACGAGAACCTCTCCGTCGAAGCGGAGACTTACGTCGGCGACGGAGGATTGCCGACCATCTTCAATTCCGTCATCAACCTGCTCGAGGTATAATCATTCACCTAAAAGGCAGTTGCATCTTTACTTTCAGGAGGAAGAGCGATTTACCACTAACCCTTGCGCTTGTTCTTGCCCGTGTAAAAAAACAAAGGGTTATGCAAATTTTTTGCGAATACTTCCAAGTAGAAAGAGACCTTTGTCGATCCTTCACAATGTCAGTGGAATCATCAAGCCTCGCAGGTAATTTCTTCTACTTTCATCTCTCAGCACAAAAACAGAAAAAAAAAAAAAAACCCTTTTTTTAACTATGATTCTTTCGTCTACCTTTCTTTCTGAATCCTGACCAAGACGCTTGATTGAACTTGATGACGAACAGGATGACGTTGCTCTTAGGTCCTCCTGGATCAGGAAAAACCACGTTGTTACTGGCATTGGCCGGAAAGCTCGACTCTGAACTCAAGGTAAAAGGAGGTTTATATGTTGTTCTTCCGTTTACACATTACTGCATCAGTCTTTCTTATTAGCTTGTAACTGAATTGTTAACCCAACAATAATGGCAGACGACCGGAAATGTGACCTACAATGGCCATCAAATGCATGAATTTGTCCCTGAACGAACTGCTGCATACATCAGCCAGTATGATCTTCACATTGGAGAAATGACAGTTCGTGAGACATTAGCCTTTTCCGCTAGGTGTCAAGGAGTTGGTACTCGACATGGTAAGTGCCGACTAATTCAAGGTGTTGGTGCTGAGGAATTGGTTCTCTGCTACTTTCGAATGAACTTTTTCTGTCAATAACTTGCAGAAATGTTAATTGAATTGGCTAGGCGAGAGAAAGAAGCAAACATTAAGCCGGATCCTGACCTAGATGTTTTCATGAAGGTTAAGACTTCCTACCTTTCAGTATATATTGCCTCTCTATATTGATTGGACTAAGAGAATTTGCTGATGAAATCTCTATAATTAATGGGCAGGCATCTGCAATAGAAGGACAAGAAACCAATGTGATTACAGATTATGTACTCAAGGTGCATTACTGCCCAATATAGTAATTCTTTGAGATATATGATTCTGAACACCTAAGATAATTTGTGCGAGAGCAAAATAGTTTAACAATTTTCATGCTTGTTTGTTCTTCGAACTTGTAGATACTAGGTTTGGATGTTTGTGCTGACACCATGGTTGGAGACGAAATGTTGAGAGGCATTTCTGGCGGGCAAAGGAAGCGTGTTACGACAGGTAGAACAAGTGCAGATTGAATTAATGTCTGCATTTGTTTGGTGCTTCCTGTATCTTCATGTGTTCGATGAATCCTGACATTGTTCAACTTAGGTGAAATGCTTGTTGGACCTGCAAGAGCTCTATTCATGGATGAGATATCAACCGGTTTGGACAGCTCAACGACTTATCAGATAGTAAACTCCCTCAGGCAATCTATTCACATTCTTGGTGGAACCGCCGTTATATCTCTATTGCAGCCAGCACCGGAGACCTATGACCTCTTCGACGATATCATTCTTCTCTCTGACGGGCAAGTTGTGTATCATGGCCCGCGAGAGAATGTACTTGAATTCTTTGAGACTATGGGCTTCAAATGCCCGGAGAGGAAGGGTGTTGCAGATTTCCTGCAAGAAGTAGGTTTGCAGTCAAATGATTCGATTCAATTGATTTATTATCCTTCATATCTAAAGTTAATACTGAATTTCCTTTGATGCAAAGGTAACATCGAGGAAGGATCAACAGCAGTACTGGATACGCCATGACGAGCCTTACAGATATGTTCCTGTAAGATTATTTTCTGAAGCATTCCAATCGTTCCATGTCGGTCGTGCCATTGCAGAGGAAATTGCTTTACCATATGATAAGAGTAAGAGCCATCCTGCCGCTCTTACAGTCACAAAATACGGAGTTAGCAACAAGGAATTGTTAAAAGCCAACATTGACAGAGAATTATTGCTAATGAAGAGAAACTCATTCGTCTACATCTTCAAGGCAGTTCAAGTGGGCTTAGTTTTTCCCTACTTCATTGAATGGCTTCTTCAGTTTGATGATTAGCATGTTAATATATTCTTGTAACTTTTCTACAGATTTCCATCATGGCGCTAATTGCAATGACAGTCTTCTTCCGCACTAAAATGCAGCGTGATTCGGTGGACGATGGTGGAATATATATGGGAGCACTTTTCTTTGGAGTAGTCATGGTCATGTTTAATGGTTTATCTGAACTCGCCATGACCATTTTAAAGCTTCCTGTTTTCTTCAAGCAAAGGGATCTCCTATTTTATCCGGCATGGGCATATGCAATACCAACATGGATTCTTAAGATTCCCATTTCCTTCGTTGAAGTTGCAGTGTGGGTTTTCACAACTTATTATGTCACAGGATTCGATCCAAATGTCGGAAGGTAAGAAATTGAAAGATGAACTCTGAAAAAAGATCCATTTTATACTCGACAAAGTAACATATCTAAATGTCTCTCCTGTAAGGTTGTTTAAGCAGTATCTGCTGCTACTGGCAATACATCAGATGGCATCTGGTCTCTTCCGTGCCATTGCTGCAGCATCTAGGAATTTGATTATCGCAAATACCTTTGGATCCTTTGTGTTGCTCATTCTTCTTGTGCTTGGTGGTTTCATTCTTTCTCGACGTGAGTGATGATTCCTTAATTTATCTACTTGTTGGCTGCATATCTAATTGCGCGCGTACATTAGTGCCATGGCTTAGAAACTACTAATTGATATTATCCCATCTTCTATAGATCAAGTGAAGAAATGGTGGATTTGGGGTTATTGGATCTCACCGCTAATGTACTCACATAATGCAATATCGACAAATGAATTCTTAGGACATAGCTGGAGTCATGTGAGCACACTTCTACTGACTGTATCTGAGAAGTCTGTAACTTTGTTGAAACCTTTAGCTAATAAATGTGACTTGTGTTTCAATGCAGATACTTCCACATGCAACAGAGTCGCTTGGAGTAATAGTTTTGAAATCCCGTGGAGTTTTTACGGATGCAAAATGGTATTGGATTGGATTTGCGGCCATAGTTGGTTATATTTTTGTGTTCAATGCTCTTTTCACAATGGCACTCGCTTATCTAAAACGTGAGTACATTCTCCTTCATTCAATGTGTTCTATGACTTCGAGTTGAATTCTAATAGACTTTCTCACACTTGCAGCATATGGGAAATCTCAACCATCTCTGTCTGAAGAATCATTAAATGAAAAAAATGCCAATCTGACCGGAGAAGTGGTAGAACAATCATCTAGAGAAAGGAATTCTTCTAGTCATTCTTCAGAAAACGTCAATGCAATTGCATCTCTTAATCGAAACAAGAAGGGAATGGTGCTTCCGTTCACTCCACTCGCTCTCACCTTTGAAAACATAAGATATTCCGTCGATATGCCACAAGTATTTATTCATTTAGAAAAGTAGTTTATCAACTGTTTCATTCGAACCACTTTACAATCTTGTTTAAACTTTAGGAAATGAAAGCTCAAGGAGTGGTAGAAGACCGTTTGGAACTTTTGAAGGGTGTAAGTGGTTCTTTTAGGCCCGGAGTCCTGACTGCTCTAATGGGTGTGAGTGGTGCCGGCAAAACAACACTAATGGATGTATTAGCTGGTCGCAAAACTGGTGGATACATTGAAGGAAACATTACTATATCTGGTTACCCTAAGAATCAAGAGACATTTGCTCGCATATCAGGTTACTGTGAGCAAAATGACATCCACTCTCCCCATGTGACGGTTTACGAGTCTCTTGTTTATTCAGCATGGCTTAGGTTATCCGCTGATGTCGATTCTGCAACTCGGAAGGTTTGTCCTCTACTAAACAGACGAGCCAATATTTGAAGTCTAATTGAACATGCACTCTTGCAGATGTTTGTCGAAGAGGTGATGGAGCTAGTAGAGTTGACACCGCTCAGAAATGCACTTGTTGGACTGCCCGGAGTAGATGGATTATCAACCGAGCAACGAAAGAGGCTCACTATTGCAGTGGAGCTTGTTGCCAACCCATCCGTTATATTCATGGATGAACCGACCTCAGGGCTTGACGCAAGGGCTGCAGCCATTGTCATGAGAACTGTTAGGAACACTGTGGACACTGGGAGGACTGTGGTGTGTACTATCCACCAGCCCAGCATTGACATATTCGAAGCTTTTGATGAGGTGATTAGTCCTTAATATTTTGCACAGTTTCTTCAGTAGATCCTATGACTTATCTGTTTCTCTGTTTTTTTTTTTTTTTTTTTTTCAAATTGTAGCTCTTCCTAATGAAGCGAGGCGGAGAAGAAATATATGTTGGTCCACTTGGTCGCCATTCATGTCATCTTATAAGCTACTTTGAGGTAGGTACTGGAAGAAACATACTTAATTTAGTAAAAGATTGACAGAGCAGCAACAATTGATGATGTTAAGTTGATCGTTCGCAAGGGAATTAATGGCGTGACGAAGATAAAAGACGGTTATAATCCCGCAACTTGGATGTTAGAGGTGACCACACAGATGCAAGAAAATGTACTAGGTGTTAATTTCAGTGAAGTATACAAGAGTTCAGAGTTGTACCAGTGAGTCCTCTTCTTGCCTCCAATTACATTTTCAAAATTCTCGATTTGAGTATGTCGTATGTGAATTGTCTTGCCTTGTATAGGAGAAACAAGAATCTGATAAAGGAGATGAGTTCGCCTCCCCCGGGTTCAAGTGATCTATACTTTCCGACTCAGTACTCTCAGTCTTTTATTGGGCAATGCTCGGCGTGCCTTTGGAAGCAACACTTATCGTATTGGCGGAATCCTCCATACACTGCAATGCGGTTTTTCTTTACGACCATCATAGCTTTGTTGTTCGGCTCTATATTTTGGGACCTTGGCACCAAAAGGTAAATCCTTCTTCGTAATGTGAGATGCCTAACTAAAAGATTGCAAGGTTATGAATTTTGACAAAACTTCACAATTGCAGGTCTAGGCAACAGGATCTATTCAATGCAATGGGTTCGATGTATGCTGCTGTCCTATTCATCGGGGTACAAAATGCTTCGTCGGTTCAACCAGTTGTGGCCGTTGAACGAACAGTGTTTTATAGGGAAAGAGCTGCAGGGATGTACTCAGCTTTTCCATACGCCTTTGGGCAAGTGAGTATCTCCGAGAGTATTCTCTATTGCAAATATAATTTGTATGTGCAGGTGCTTGAGTTAGTAGTCTTTCATTCACAGGTTACAATTGAAATTCCATATATTTTGGTACAAGCATTGATATACGGTGTGATAGTCTACTCGATGATTGGATTCGAGTGGATAGCCGCAAAGTTCTTCTGGTACCTGTTCTTCATGTACTTCACACTCCTCTACTTCACATTTTATGGAATGATGGCGGTCGGCTTGACTCCCAACCACCACATTGCATCCATTGTTTCTGCTGCCTGGTACGCGATATGGAACCTCTTCTCCGGGTTCCTTATCCCTCGCCCCGTAAGTTAGAAACTTCAATTATTTATCTGTTGGGTATGCCTTCAAAGTATGAAATCACTCGAGCGCATTTGTTTCTTCTTTGTTTTTTACAGCAAATTCCGATATGGTGGAGGTGGTACTACTGGATGTGCCCGGTTGCTTGGACCTTATATGGATTGGTCGTGTCGCAGTTTGGAGATGTGCACGAGAAACTTGAAGATGGTCCCTCTGTGTCCGAGTTTGTGAGAAGATATTTTGGGTTTAGGCATAACTTTCTAGGCGTGGTAGCAGCAGTCATCATCGCATTTCCAGTGCTTTTCGCGTTCCTCTTTGGCTTTTCAATCAAGATGCTCAACTTCCAGAGGAGATGAAAAGTTATACATATATCTGAGAACCAACACCATGGAGATTATAAAGATCAGTCTTTCCTCTATGCATATATCTATAGGTATTTTGCCCTTTTGTAATAAATGTTTACTCACAGGGATATGAAAATTCACCCACAAAAATTGTTTATTAGAAACAAATGAATCCTAAACAAACAAGTATCTCCTTGAACTTTCATGAACAACCATTTTAAATCATCATAGAAGCCTCCATCGAAACCCTCTTTAGAAATGAACAAGAAAACCCCAAAACAACAAAAGTAATTAAATTTTAAAACTGAAATGATCGAGCATATCTACAGAGAGAAATAAATCAGCAAATGCTCTTCAATGATACCAAGCACACAGAATGGCTTCAATTACTTACAAGCATTACCATCAGTGGGAGGATTTCTGAACTAGTGATATGAAAACAAATCCCAACACTGGGACATATTAAAGCCACTTTCTTCTGGTTTTCTAATATTTTTAAGAAAGAACAGCAGCTATGGATGGGGTGATTGTAGGTCTTACTAGGACGGGCGTGTTCCCAGTCACTGACTGGAAGGATGCAATAGTCTCCAAACGCTCCCAGATCATCCTCCGTGTCTCCTCTGTTACCTTTCGCTTCTTGTCGTCCTCATTATGTTGGCTTTCACATGCTGTAAAGAGTTCTGGATCCATCTCTAATAACATTTTCTTTACGTTTTGTGTTAGGTTAAGAACAGCTTGATTCCAGTGACATTGGATGTTCCTCTCTAGGGCAGGTAAAATAAGTGGCATGATTGCTTGTCTATTTTGCGAAACCAGATTAATGACACGGTCATTGTTCCACAAGAATAGGGCTCTCTCAGCAACCTAAAAAATGTTTACAAGTGATTAGATAAGTTATTTTACCGAATTTAAACAAAAATAAAAGCGGGTGCTGATCTTATGAATGCTGACTTCTGTTATTTAGAACATTGTCAGGCTACTTTTGTTCAAACCAAGCAATGTTTCCACTAATGATACAAACTTCACTGTAAAGATAAAGGTGAGTAGAGACTTTGCCAAGAAAACAAGAAAATTATTGGAGAACACATGATATAAAAAGAACAAACAAGTTAGAAACAGGCAGTATAACAAACACATTTTCCAACTAAAAAAACCTAAAGAAGAACGACAAGTAAATTATGTTTAAGTCTGTTGAGAAATTTGAATAAGAGAGTAACCTTCAGTACCATCTTGCGGTTGCCTTGTACATTTTCATGAGGCTGAAAGGTAACCTCTATGCATAAACTCTCTCCAGAACATGTTATTCGCTGTTAAACCAAATTCACTTACTGCTATTTAACTAGTGCAATGATTCCGTCAACCGAAACGATAGAAAGAAATAGAGATGAGCACAGAATCTTTCCATCTGATTTCTCTTATTTTATTTCAGGAATACATGGAGAAAAATTAAATTTACAGATCTCATAAACACAAATAGGCAGTAAGTATCACCCCCCGCTCAATTAAGTCTAAGTAAACAATAAAAATGAAATAAAATGGAAATGAGATAATATTGTTCATTGTTTTTATTTTTCTTCACCTAACGATTTCATTTTCCTTATATTTGCTCCCCTCCAAATAAACACAGCAGACGAGAGATTCTGGACTCCCTCTCTATTTTCCTTCGGGATGTGTAAGCAATCCATCCAGCATCCGATAATAGTTGTCATATAATATAATACAAAACTCAAACGCAGCTGTATGAGGAAAAACACTCCTTGCTCAACCGATTGAAAAAATGATGAAGACTGTTTATTTGAATATGACATATAACATTGGCTGATATCCTATACTTGTTATGCTCTTTAATATCAACTATTTTTTAAATGCTAATTAAGCTTCTAAATTAATTGCTAGAATCTCATGGTGAGACAATGTGGATATCCTCCTTTAATATAGCAGAATTATCTGATGGAGTGACGTGCAAGTTCGTACCAAATAATGTAACCCAAAAGAATATGTGCACAAGTTATAGCTAAAAAAAATATAATTGGCTCTGCAAGGCTAGTCATTGGCATACATTGTGTGAAGCAGTATAATTTGCTCAATGCTAGACAGAATTTTCTGTAACTCCCAGAAACTTGTATGAAGAACTTGGGTCTGGCAAGATCCCAATTTATATTTCATATCCACGACTCAATCTCATAATTGAGCCGTCACAACAGAACTCTAGAGAAAATTGTGAACAAAAACATACCACACAGTGAGTTTGTTTGTATCAGAAATAGCTGACAATGAGCATATAAGGTTCTAGGCAGACTTATAAATGTTATCCACTGACAGATCTACTTGTTTGAGAGATACATGAAACTTCACACAATCGTTGGAGAAACTGGTAGACAATCATTTGGTTAGAACTTTGAAGAACATGGATAAGACTGCCATAAAGATGTACGCACAAACAGATTACTTGAGCTCATTCTACATTTAAATTCCTCACATGTGATCATTACCAATAAAACCAAAAATTCAGGGGTAAAAAGTAGACCTTTTGAAATGTACCGTAAGCTCATTCAACTGAGAAGAATAATAAACAGCTATAGATAACAGATATTTATGTAGAAAGGGAAAGTAACAACAAAAGTTGGGGAAAAAACTTTAATCACCTGGAAGTGGGAGTTGGTGACACATAAAGCAATTCTCTGAAACAATGGAACCACACAATCCAGGAACTCCACCGTGTTGGTAGCCTCCAATACTTCCTCCAACTCACTCAAAAACATAACTTCCTTCTGACTACTTGTTATTGGCCAATACTTCAATAAGCCCTTTATCACCAAATTTATCAAATTAGGCTCTTTCTCCACAAACTGTGCCACACAGCACGTTAGCTGCTGAAGATAAACCCCTAAAGTCTTTGGTTTATGAAGAGGCAGCAGAGCCTTCACCAAAAATATTTTGTGCTCCTCTTTCAGTGGCAGTGCAAACCCACTGATAACACTACCAAAAACCTCTAATAATTCTGCAATTCCATTATGCTTTTCTGTTTCAAACACAAACCGGTAAAATACATTGCTGACTGATTTTCGGATGAAAGGGCGATGTACCATAAATTTTCCATAGATTCTGTGCAAGATGGTTTTCAAGCAATCCCTTTCTCTGGGGTCCTCAGAATCAAATAGATCAAGCAATTTCACTATGAAGAAATGATCCACATATTTCTTACCTATCTTAGCATCAAATGATGAAGACTCTATGAACTTCAGTAACAAATCATAAACAAGTTGCAAGTGGGGCCATGCAGGATCGAACATTGGTTCTTCCTCTTCAGTCTCCCCACCGCTAGTGCTGGTTCGTGAATTTGGAGGGAAGGCCCTAAACAAGTTAGTAGCAAACATTTTACAGCTAGCAGAGATAACAGGTTCAATGAACTTAGACGTCCCGGCATCAACATAGTCAATGAGGTCTAGTAGCGCCTGCCGTTTCATTTCCTTCTCCGAGGAATTCTTGTTTGGATCTGAGAAATCAAAGATAGCATTACAAAGGCTCAACTTGTTGAGGAAAAGGTTCTGTTTTTCTGCAGCAGGAACATCTCTGAATGTAAGAAGAGGTTCGATGCTGGTGACAACACTGGAAGGGAAGATAGCGGAAGCTGTCCTCTTCGTTGTGGTTGCCCGAGAGGGAAGCACATTACCACTGCTTGTCCGCTGGATCTGGTTCCCGTCACCCGAAGCCACACCATCATTGCCTCCATGTCCGCGAACCGAACCCGAAGAAGTATCAGATTTGGAGGATTTTCGAGGTATTTTACTGAGGAGTTGCTTCCACATCATGCCAGAATGGGGACGGTACTCAGTTCCAAGTACACAAAATCAGGGATTTCGATGGCTGCCAACCCCAGTGAACCCTCACTCAATTCAGCAACAACTACACTGATCGGAACAAGTTCCACTTTTCACTGAAATGTCGAAACAAAAGGCACAATGGCTAATATTTGAGATCAAAAGAAAGCATAAATTTCGAAGCTAAACACAAACAACACCTGCCTACCAACTGAGATCGCAAACTCTAAACAAATCCAAGCCCAGATCTGCACCTAGAAGCACAGCCGGAAAAAGTGGCTCGGATTACAGTCCAACCAGCAGTGGAATCTCCGGAGACAGCGACACTACGAATTTTCCAGGCCGAGATTTACCGATCTGGTGAGGAAATCTCGATCCGATGTAGAATTCGACGCTCCGGCGACGGATTCCCACTCGAAACGAACAGATTGGAGCCAGAGCCGCCTTCGAACTCCGCCGCTCCCGAAGACGAAGTCAGGAATAAGCACTGGCGGAGTGAGAAAAGTGCCGCCGTCTCAAATGAACGGCAACGATGAATTTCCGTATGCTACGAAAAACATCTGAACCATTGGAAAAAATATCAATTTGTTACATTTGGGTTCCAATATAACTACAATAATTAACATTATTAAAAACTTTGTGTCCCCTCCCCTGGACAGTGTGATGGTTAAGACATATGAGTTATTATATGAGATTAACTCCTTATATCTTGATCATTTATACTAATGACTAATAGTCATTCATAATTTACCTCCTCCGTATTAATCTGGGACAGATCGAATATTTTATCGTTTGTTCAAAAGTAGTGTTATATTTCGATTTTTAGTATAGGACATGATTGATTCCTATAATATTTTTT
>JBAMIB010390927.1:0-10696 GCA_037177415.1 Kaempferia rotunda | reverse complement strand
AAGATTAACTTGTGAAGACGACTACGGGATAGAACGTGAACCTTGGGGTCGAATTGATTGGTTGTTTTGGTCGTCCCTCACCATTGGCTTCTGGTTTGTAATTTTTTAACGACTAATGTGCGCTGGTAGGCTTCAGACACTGTAAAAAACAAATGAAGGCTGAGAGCATCTTGTAGGGGCTGATGCAACCCCCTAGGTGTTGGGCGACCATCTGCTCCTCCGTCTCAAATAGGTTGTTTCTGGCAGTCAACTGGTGGAACTCATCCTTATAATCGTCGACTGATCTCGCGCCCGCAATGAGTGAAGTCGCTGAAACATAGTTTGGGTGTAGCCGAAAGGTAAAAAGTAACCCCTCTATTTCTTCATCTTCTCCCAGTCTTCTAATTTAGACTTGCCCTATCGATCCTGTGAACGCCGCATCTGTTCCTGCCACATCGATGCTCACCCCTTATATCGGATGGCAATCAACTTCAACTAAGCCAATCCATAAAACTCTTTGCTTGTAACATATAGTTCAACCCGAAAACCAAGGTCTTCATAAGGCTCCTCCTAAACATGACGTTCCCGGCTAGCAGTATGACAGTAGTAAGGATTCTCGAAGATCAACTCAAATCCTCGATCTGAAATCTTCCAACCTTTAAGATTTGGTGTTGTCATCTGATGGTTAACTTGCCTCCGTAAATCCTCAATCGTCAATATGTCCCGGATGCTACGCCAAGGGTGCTCGGCTTCCTAAATTGGAACTTGCCTATTGTTGCAACCGCGATCACGACCACGACGACCCTTCGTTGAATTTGAAGCTTGACTTCCTCAATCGGACACTACCGAATCTGATACCAACTGACGCTGGCAGGATAGGGCTAACGAGAGGGGAGATTGGAGGAGAAACTCAAGAAGAGAGAACACCAAAAATAAGGGAAACTCGTCGGATTTACTAGAAAAGGAAACCTTATTAATAATTGAGGGATGAATCCTCATACAACTAGACATATGTTTTTATAGACTCTAGACCCTAAGACAAGAAAGGGAAGAAATCCCAATTTATGGACTGCAATTCCAATCTTGTAGAGAAAGAAAAGAGATCTTTCCAGAAAAGGAAATATGTTGACATAAATTAAAATTTATATATCAAGATGCTATATAGACTAATTATAACTCATAAATACTATAAATACCCAAAAATATCCGAAATATCCTTAGAAATTATTAAAAATAGTAATAAAATTTTCTAAGGCTCGATTGAGGGCCTAAACGGTGGAATTTGGGCCCAAAAGTTGACAGTTATGGATACCAGTAATAGATATAGATTTTCAAATTTTGAACACGTGACCACTGACAGAGCTGATTCTGAATCCCAATCAAAAGTTATGACCGTTTGATGTTCAAAGGTCTTGCATCACAATGTTACAAAACCTATGGTCGGATTCTATGCTTGCTTAGCATTCCACAGAAGATCTTAGCCCCAACAACTTTGACTAGGATATATTTATATTCAATTTGACATGTTCATCATCAACATTTACTATACTAAATAATTCTTTTTCATGCCATATCATTTTCATAGTCTATGCGTGTTTATCACATCTGGATTTGTGCTTACTGTTCCTACATAGATTTTTTTTAATTATTGTCCTTATCAGCTATTATATAATTATCATTTATCTCATTGAAGTTGCTACTCACTATATCAAGATGGAACACTTTAAGAGCTATATTATATTTTCATATATTTACTGAATAAAAAATTCTATCCGTATGTGCTTCGTGATATTGGAACTTTAGTATGTAAAATATTCATATTGTATGTCAATACTTACGATACGATCCATATTTATGAACTTCTTCCCCTTTGGTTGGATTTGCTTAGGTAGGATCTTGATCCTCATCAAATTTGCTTACATTAATTGATAGTGGAGGTGATGGCGATGTTTATGATGACTACTAGTACATGATCAGAGAATCTACATGTTGAAAACTAACATTGAATAGTTTTGGTTTCAAACAAAACAAGAAGATTGGTTAAGTAAAACATAATTTGCATTCGAGGTTGAATAACATGATTATTGTTAGGATAACCTGGTTGCTTCTACCTGCTGACTAGAGCTTGTAAACTGGTAGCTTCCTCTACCTAGTGAAAATTCTTAAATTGTCAGGAACATTGCTCTAGGCATCCATCTGACAGTTATATGCCTCCTTTCTCTATTAATTATTATAACTTCCCAAGAAAATTCAATATTCTTCGAGTCTACAACAATGTCAAAGTTCCATAACACCATGCCATCATATTCATGAAGACCTTGGTTGCCTCCAGTTTTGGATATGTTTTATTGTAGGAGTTTTAGAGATTTTAGTGATTGCTAATGTATTTATTGTGGTTTTTCTATTCAGTTTATTTGCATATTGGAGAATATGACTAAATAATTCCTGTTCTTTCCATATTCTTGATTAAAGCATGCAAATTCTTTTCATGTATCAAAACTGCTGGGCTTATGAAAATGGTAAATTAGCCTATGAAAATGTAGTGCTCGGTTCATCAAAATAGCAAATCTTGCCTAAAGATCCATAAATCAGTGTTGAAATTTATGTAATTCAGTTCTATATCCATCCTTTATAGACTAAACTGAAATTCTTCTTGTTATCTTCATTTGATATATTCGTAGAATATACAATTCAAAAAATGCATATGAAATTCCCTGTGTTTGCTGAATTTCAGACCTAGGAATTAGTCCGATTAGCCTGGTTGATAGCAAATGAATTTTACACATTTTTGTTAATTATAAATGAGATATTCCTCTACCTTGGTCCATGAGTCCCCCATGACACATAATAGGAATGGAGTTTTGGTCATCGTGCAAATATGATCACTCCATAGTGATATTTTTATATTTATTAGGTCAACACATTTTTAGTTGATAATTTAAATGCTTTGATCTTGATGGTAATGATAATTTAGTATGTTTGTGGTTACCTTTAATGCAAAAAAAGTTTTAAAAAAAAACTTAGAGTTGTAATGTCCAGGGTGTATCAATCTAGAAGCTGTAATGTACAGTGACAACAAACTTTGATCAATTGTTACTGTTATCACTCTCTGAAGCATTTCTTTTGGAAAGGTCAAGAATGTTATGTGCGGAGTGTTTATGAATTTTTTGATTAAGCCCGTGCTGCTTATTCATTATGCTAGGATATTTATTCTGCATCTGTTGAGTGATTGAATTTCTGAACATATCTATATTGGTCTAGTCAAATGACTTGGCACTCCCGCTGCTTGTTTACATAATTACTTTCCATGGTATTTTTTCTATTGGTAGTTCAAAATTTTGGGATTTGGCCTTTTTCTTTTTTATTTTTGCCATGTCTTTCTAAACTGTGATTATAAGTGATTACTTTTAGGGACAGGAAACGCTTATCCAACAAGATACTGTTGTTCTGCATACTAATGGGCAAGGAAGTGACAATGACCCAGAAGATCCTACAATTTTTCTGGATGAGATTCCCAAAGATCCAAATTTCATGGAAGATGTGTTTCCCTACCTCAATCAATCCAATTTGCCAGGTGATCCAACAGACACAGATGATTCTAGAGAACAAATTCTCTCGAAAGATTTGTCTCATAATGCTCCAAACCCAAGTAATGAATATGTTGAGCTTAATGACTTGGAGAATAATATCAATAAAAGTTGGAATGTCAATGAAGGCTATGCAAGTTTTGCTCCCAATTTGGTTGCTGGAGATGATGAGAATAGCAAGTTATATAAAAGGATCGAAACTGAGTTCCCTGACCAATGCTCTGATCACCATAAACTGTTACAAAATGTGCAAGTGGAAGATAACCTCAACTTCTTTGCTAAGGAATGTGTTATTGGCGAACAAGACCAAGACTTAATTTTCCATGATCCTTTCCTTCCATCAAATTTTGAATTTACTGCTGAAATAGATAAATTCTATGATGCGACAGATAATGATTTACCAGGTCATTGCATTGGAGCTTCAGAACATTCTGAAAATCTCTCCAGTTTAAGCCAAGCTAATATTGAGGTTGGCATTGATATCTTCTAAGTGCATTTGTAGATAAAAGTTTAAGATAATTACTATACGATTACAGACTGATATTATCACATGAAAATAGGTTGAAGGTGGCAAAAGTCTCACAAATAAGGGAACTACAGAGTTGGCACTCGCAAATATTGGAGCTGATACATTATTGCCTTTATCTGTGTCTGATTATGGATTCAAGAACAAATATGAAGATATTCCAGCTGTACCAGGTATAAGTTTTTTACCTGCTTTAGTTGATAGCTTCAATATTTCTTGTGTCTTCAATGGCTAGTGTCATATCTACATTTGCTTCAACTCAAACCAATATGAATGTGGCATTGCCTATCAGATTTGCTGCAACATTTATCAATTACATCCTAGAATGTAAAGTATCTGCCATTTTTACGGTGCAGATATGACAGCGAACAAGGATAACAACATCACAATAAGAAGTCGACTAATCAACATGCTGGGATCAATAAACGGCCCCCCAGCATTAGCAGCAGAGTCTCATGCTAGTATCGGAAAATATGTTGGGCAGATTTCTGGAACCTACCAAGCTAATAAGTTCTATGTCTCACCTGCCTTGATCCATTTACAGGGCACCTCGCGGGAGAATGGAAATGGAGATTTGCTCCTTTCTTACAGCCTTCCGGATAATAATGCAAGTGGTAAACTTTCAGGTTTCAGGCCATTCAGAAAAATACAAGACTTGGTTGTTTCATTGCTGCTTCAAGGTTGCCGCTATCCTTTGTTCCTGTCAGCATTGGTTCTCACCGTAAGCTATAAAGTGGGGATGATTATTTATGACAAGAATTAGGTCTATTTATATATCGAAAAATAAAGATACATTTTGGATCTGTCAGGAAAATTGGAGAACCTAGAACCTCTTATGGATCTTGTATTAAGTGCCATGACTAGTTACTGTAGCTAATAATGATGCAACTTTTCTGCAAAAACATAGCTTTGTCTGGATTGTTCTGTTTTTTCTTCCTGGCAATAAAACCTGGAAAGACATTTTCATTTGAATTTTTTCCCTTTTTTCTTTTAGATTTTTTTTTGTTAATTATATAAGTCAGATTAAGCAGTCAAAGATATCTTTCTGCACTCTACTCATAATTGTTTGCATATACAAAAAATAGATGGGAAGTAATGTTTTCCTTGTATTATGTGAAAACCCCTTAGATTTCGATTGCTGGAATGGATAATTTCAATCAAACTTATCTAGAAATAATAATATGAGCAGTCAAAGAAAATGAAAAAAATACACATTTTCAAACTCTTCATCATTTCCTTGAAAATTAAAACTTAAATGCTGTTTTTTTTTTTTTGCACTATTAGAACAATGCTACAATAATGTTGCTACTACGCTAAAAATTTTATGAAAATACATCAATAAATATTTCATTGATTTTGATATTCGCCGAGGCATTTTGATTTCGGGTGTACAAAATAAAAATGAGAGAATCAGAATTAAGGAAACACAAAATAAAACTTCGATATTGAGATTCAGTTAACATTCAGAATAACCAAATACGATATCAAATGTACGTGCAAATCTCATGCACAAAAAAGGAAACGACACTATTGAATTTTACCAAAACAAAATGTTGAGGATTAACTCAACATGATGTCGCTGATGTTGCGCTTTCTACAGTATATAGCAGATAATTTACATGTGAACTTGACCTTCTCAAAGAGAAGTATAGCGAATCTTACAAGAATTTTTACCAACATTTTGGAGGGCACAAATTGATACCCGCAGCTATCAAGATTCAAGGACGCCTTCAAAAGAGAGCTAATTTGCAAAGACATTCAATCTCACTAGGGCTGTAACTTCCGGATGAAGCTTAAGCTCAGCTGTGTACTCACCCGTCTCGCGAATCTCAGGAAGAGTAACAATCCTTTTGTCGACATCCCTGCAACATACGAGTGTATAGGATATTTAACAATGGAAGAGTAATAAAATGTTACTGTTGTCTTTTGTTTTAAAATGACATACCGATTCATTTGTGACTTAATGATGTCGACTAGATCTTGGGCAGTAACACTATCAATAAAAAATGATTGTATTAAATGACATGTACAACATAGGTAGGTCTGAATTCATCAATAGTAGTTTGAAGCAGTAAAACTCACGTTCCAAATATTTGTTTATTCTTTCCACCTTTGCGTTTGACCTTGAATGCTCCAATGGTCTGGAAAATCTGCGCGAGCTGAAGGGCTTCTTCTTTTACCTTGTTCAACGACAAAAATTTTAGGACTAGGGCCAAGCAAATTTGTACCTCGAGCAATTGTTGGCTTAAGGGAACGTTATGTTAATAAGTACAAACATATGAGAAAAAAAGAAAAATGGATGTTATTAAATTTTAGAATTTGATGGCTAACTAACACATTGACGATAAAGAACAAAGAGAAGATGAACTATATGAAAACATAATGCAGATCTCCTTTATTTTGGTTCCTGCAGCTACTAAAGCTGCAGCAGTTCTAAGGAAGGTTTAGCTGTGGCTCAGATTATGGGATAAGCATAGTCCTTGACTACTTGTATAGATAAAATTTTACAATTCATGTAAAACTGTTGAGGTCTGCAGTTTGGTCTGTGAGTCTCACACCCTCTTACAAGCAGTGAGAAGGCACAAGGTAAGTCTAACAGAGAGATCTTAAGTGATTTGGTGAGGTTACAAACGGCATGGTCGCTCAGGGAGAGATCTATTTTGGCATTGTAAAATGTAAATGTTATCACACCTTGGGCATACGCATGAGATGATTTATACCACTCCTTTGAGCAATAAGTCCCAAGGCAGACTATACGTGTTTTATGTGTGGGATCTCCTACATATTGGAATGTTGCATATACATAACTACGACAGGGTCACATAGTCTTCAAACTACCAAATCGATCAACAAACACTAGAGCGGTCATCAAAACAGCAGCACAATCAACAGAATCCCAGTGGTTAGCAAAACACCAGATCAATTATTGGGAAACAAAATGGGATGAAAAATATCGAGACGTGTTAGTATAATAGTTGATTGGACCAGTATATTAAGGAAGATTAGGTTAAGTTGATAAAGTCACAAAACCACTAAACCCTTATAGAAATTAACAGCCACCACATTGTTAGCAGATTATAGAGTTCGAAGAAGCTCTGCTCCGCCAGCATGGAGTTAACATTGGAAAGGAACATTCTATATATATATATATATATAGAGAGAGAGAGAGAGAGAGAGAGAGAGAGATGCTAGTAATAGAAAAATAAACTAACATTTAGCCTAACCAAATGTCTTTAGGCGTTGAAAATGGATGTCATAGGACAAAAAGAATACAATATAAGCATCTCGAGATAAATTAATATGCAACATTGTAGCCAAAATCCATCTAAAAAATGATCCTCGTAATAAGATATGACTGATTGGTTATGTAGCATTACAATATGCAACTTCCAGAATTCATTCACAACTGTCAGTAACATCTGCAAATATTTCAAAGATATACAAGAACAAATATTGCGAAGATAAAAAAGTGAATAATTATGCCTTTACACGAAAATTAAAAGAAAGAGAAAATCTCACTCTTTTTACCAGATTTGTTGACCTTTTCATTCCATCCCCCAAATTTTGATAAATGACATTTTAGTATTTTACACCCTAATATTTGCAAATCTGTACCATGTTGCCCCTAAGCTTAACACTATTAGGTGAAGGAGACAATCAATGGAAAATCATCAGAAAACTATTTATGTTATTTTTAAAATGCCTCTAGAGATTGTCAAAATGCCCTTGAAGTTTTCAATAGTTATCAATTCACCACCTAGCCATTAAGATTGATAATTTATCTAACGGGATAATGACATAGCGATAAAATGCCAACTGTTAAGAAAAATGTAAGGGGGTATTTAGATGGTTTTCAAACTTCAGTAGCACATTTTGAAAAAAAAAAAAGGAAAGGAGGTAATACAAGGAAAAAGTGAATTTTATACCTGTTTTGTCATTGAACATCACCTTGACAATGTTAAATTCAAAGGCAAAATGGTACAATTTTGCAAAGGGGGTAAAGCGTAATTTAGAGGGAAATGAAAAGTTAGTAAACTCAAGGGTTTTGCGAAGTGAAATTTATAGGAACAATCATCAAACAAGATGAATATGTTAATTGCATATGAATAAAGCTAAATAGAATCAATCTTACCCGTTGTTTCTCAGCCTTGATTCTCTCCTCCTCAATCCGCATTTCCCTAAAATAAAAAAATAAGGTAAATTTAAACTTTGTGCATAAGTGCATTGCATAATACTGAACAACTAAATAGACTATGTGTCCAATTTGTTCTTTAACATGCTAATTCTGACAACTGTATATGAAGGGCATAACCCTCATGCACAAAGTATTCTGAAGTAATGGTTCACATCCTAAGTAGTATTTGATATAAGGAAGAATTTGTCTGGAATGTGCCTCAAAAGTTGATAAGAGAAATCATTTTAACATCATTAATCATATGATGACACTAAAAAGTGTTGTAATTTAGAACGAAGATAATGAGACTCCTTCATATAAGAATCATATGGATCCTTTAATATATGGCAGCAGCATCATAGACAACTAACATCCAGAAACCACTTTAGGTCATGAGACAACTAGGACAACTTAAATAAAAAATATAAAGGTAAAAAATTAAGTATCAATGAAGAGATGTCAAATAAAAAATTAATTTTTGACAAGAGAGAACCAATGAAGAGATGCCAAATAAAAATTAATTCTTGAATTACTAAATGACTCTAGCTATACTAGTATATATTTTTTTCTCCAAAGATAAACATCAGCTTAGCTGATAAACTTATTCTTATCACAATTACAATAAATAAAATATTAAATCTAAAAAATCCAAATCTTGAAGATATGCATCATCATTCTATGATGGGGCATGACAGATATGAGTGAAAATAATGGAAGAATAAATGGTGCTTCTATGATCTCCCATGTTGGAACAAAAAGTTTGTGTACCCTAATTGATGAATCTCACAAGGACAAGTCCTCACCCTCCCTTCCCCACTATGCAAGAGCGTGAGTGTGATTCTAAAACCAATTGGCACAACATGAATCTGATAATTTTATGGCTCGATAGAAAGAAAGGGAGCACCCCCAACGAAATGGAAAACAATAATTTGATTCAACTCATGTTATTCTGAACAATAATGTGTCTATATAGTTTTCCCAAAAGGGGAAAGTCAGCAGCCTAAGTATTTGGTCTCAATACATAAGGAATAATAATATATTAATCTAGATGATAAATTTATTCTACTTTATTATACTAAAAATATTAATTCTAGAAAAAATTTAAATTTTGGAAGTGACTCCATCAGTTGTCTTCAAAGATGTCCCTGCTTATAATTATGCTTGATTTTTTAAAAAAAAAATCAATTTGAAAGAAGAAGAAAAAAATCCCTTTACTTTGAAAGCAGCAAACTTATTTTAAGATAAAATCTGGAAAGCAATCAAAGAAACAATGTTTAATATAAGTCCATGTCTCCACTTCAATGTATTTTCCACCTTAACCATGAATGTGAATTCCTGATGATAAATGAAAGTGTTATAGATGGTTCCCTCCCTATCTTTAACACTTTCTTTCTCCGTAATGGGGACCTAGATAGAAGAAAGCCTACCTTAGTGCTCATGCTCTCCCTAATTTCTTATCTAACCACACTACCATGCATAGAAAAAAAAATAATAAAATTAAACATATTATGTGTTTCTTCTTTCAACGGGAGAAAAGGTTATTGTTAGCCCTAATTAGTTGCAATGGAGTCCATAATGCTCTCATTGAGCAACGAGCAAGCAATAAGACACGCACTTGAGCAAGAGCGTCGTGACGATCTGAGCCTTGCCCGTAGGCAACAAGAAATTGCGGTAATAACCAGCCTTCACGTCGATGAGCGCCCCCTTCTTCCCCAGCTGCGGCACGTCCTCCTTGAGAATGATCTACGAAAAGGGAATGAAAAACTCCAAAACAACATCAAGAACGAAAGGAGGAAGGAGCACGGTTGGGTCGACGAGAAAGATGCAGAGATTCGCATCCGTACCTTTCGCAACTTCTGGGCTTTCTTCTGAGCGAGGATGGGCATAACCCCGGCAGCTTTCTTCGGCCTTTCGTTTGCGGCGAGGCCGACGAGCCGATGCGGCAGCGGGCATAAGGAGGAGCTCCACGATAAGGTCGAAGCCATGGTGGCTTTCAGGCTTTGTATAATACGGCACCTTTTTCTCCCCTTCCTCTCTCACTCTCATGGCTATTTATCTTTTAAAAAAAAAATTAGCAGTATTATTTATTTATTTATATCAATTTCTATTGGATGGAGTACCATATGACTTATAAAATTTAGGATAAATCTATTAGATTTATTTATTTATTTATCCACATCAATGTCCTTATTATATGTCTAAAATTTAAAATAAATCATCAATCTTATTAAATTTAGATAATCACTTTTCACTATACACTACATCAGCTATTCTAAAATTTATGTTATCTTTCTTTTTTTATTATTTTCTTCCCTCTTCTAATTTTTTATTATTACTAGTGATCGCGCACACGCGTTGCATGTGCAACATAATATACGATAAATTAGACTTCATAATGATGCACCGAGCCCATGTAGTAGTACAACGCAA
>JBAMIB010390820.1:0-10697 GCA_037177415.1 Kaempferia rotunda | reverse complement strand
TTAATTACAGTTAAGTTTAAATATTTTAGTGATCCTCTCCGAATTGCGATGGCTGCTGGGACACGTGGAATTGCGATGGCTTCTCGAATCTCCCAAGACTTTGACGTGAAACCTCTCCGGACTCAGCGGGCACACCAAAGACAGTTGACAAGGTGGAAAACATTAAAGACCGGGCCAGGGAAGAAATTTCCGGCCAAGGTACTCCGACAACCAAGTCAGTTGCTCAGCTTCAAGGAGAAGAACGGTAGAAGATGCGGAGTTTTAAAATGCGTCTCTCGCGTAACCGCTCCTGTGAATGGGGACTCCTATTTATAAGGCCAAGTTCATGTTGTGCACGGATGTTGAGGTGTTTCCTAAAAAGCATGGGCACTTGTGACACTCTGACACCTTTCCTCAATTAGGCGTACCATTTTTACTTTTGTCAGGCTTCAGGAGCTTCCAAAATACACAAAGTATCAGACATATCCTCTGGACCAGTATGCTACACTCCAACGGGTAGGTAAGGTTGATAAGACAGGGAAGTTTCGAGTGTCCTTGCCAACCAACTTAATCGTTCACGCTATCTCACCAGTCCCGATTGGGCCCACCGTTCGGTCGGCGTTCATAACCCTCTTGCTACTGGTCTTTTCCGAATGCATTGCCTGGTTGGTTACCCATGAGGGGCTCAGGATGGCTCTTGACTGGATCGCCCGCCCGGTCGGTCTTCATAACCCTTTCGCTGATGGTTCTCTCGAATGGCCGTGTTGTCTGGTTGGTTCCCCTTGAGGGGCTCAGGATGGCTTCTTATCGGACCACCCGTCGGGTTGGTCTTTGCCACCCTCTAACTGCGCATTAAGGGGCTTATGGTCAGTGGACAGGTCCGCCTGGATGGTCGACTCGAGTGGCTCATTCGGTTGGTCCAGCCGCTCGGTCGATCTAATCGGCAGATTGTTACACCTGTTACCGCCACATCCGCAACTCCTCTGACTTTGACTCCGCTCCGAGGCTCTTCTTTTATCCACCATTTCAATTAGTATTATATACTTTAAAGTGTATACGTAATTAAATTAGTCAATTAATAACAGTTAATTTGTTAATTAATAGTATTACATACTTTATAGTCAATTAATAAACAATTACAGGTAAATTTAGGTATATAATAATTAATGATAAGTTAATATTAAATAGTATAATTTATATTTTATACATAAATAATTATACTTACCTATGAATTATATACTTTATAATTGAGCTTAAATATTTAATTAATTAGGTTTGATTGATACAACTTTGTAATTTAGTTATAATTAAAACTCTATATACTATATGAAATAATATGTGATTTAGTAAGATATATCATTACTTTAGATGTTTAACTTGTTTAACTTCATTATTTAATTGTAATAATCTTTATTTTTTGAAGTAAAAAAGCCAAGTGTAAGGAGATCAATGAAGAAAAATCCATCTGACTTTATCTCGCACACTTCAATGCATATTGGTCACTTGGTTGTCAGCATGTTACATTACTGAAACATATGATTTTTGTCAGATACCTTACTTTAAGCCTTGTTACAGATGATACCATGACATATTCACAATTTTTAAGACATTAGGAACTCAATTTTTATCGAATGTTTGCTATAGTTGTTCTCTTCCACTTGTTTCTTTTTCTTTATTATGTTGATGAAGTTTAGACTACATCTTGCTTGATGCTATTTGATTATCTACCACTTGTTAGTGAACCTGTAATTAGTGCTTTTTTGAACTGTAATTAGTTGAGATCAGTTTTTTTCGGACTGTAAAACTATTTTGTTATCAATTTTTCATGGTTCTATATTTTTTTAACATATGTTTTGTTACTGCAGGACTATGGAAGGAGGATATTTCATCCTTCATCTGTAAATATGTAACTTCTTTACCTAACTTAGTGGTGAGAATCTCTTCATGATGAACAATGGTAATTTTAATGTTTCTAGAGATCATGTTGCATGTCCTTGTCTGAAGTAGGGATGATAATTTGTTTAGTCCTCATCAAAACTTCCTTGCCTTGACCTGATTGAGTAAGGTATGTGGGGTGGAGCAAGTATGAGAATTTTTTTTATTCCACCTCTTGTTTTAAAATCCACACCGAATTTGCCTCCAACAAACCTACTCTGAGCCCGATCTAAATTGCCCCGAGCATATAAGATCTCAAAAAAGTGGGTAAGTATTTTTCTTCCTCCAACCTGCCCTATCCTAATCCAACCTGCTTCTTATATCGGAGTGGGGACAACAATTGAAAAATTCACTATGTCCCACATTATTGCCATCCAAGAATTGTGCTTTCTGCTTTTTCTATCTAAGATCTTAAAATCGATACGTTAAAGATCAAGTCTACTGATCAAAGTTAGTCTTAAGTTATTGAACAATAAGTTCCTGAGTTGAGAAAAAGAATTATAGCTAAACATTGTTTACAACCTTATTGCTAAGCATAGTTTACAAAGTAATTGTGTTGAATCAATACCTAATATAAAAGACATGAACATTTAAAAGTTACAAATATACTTCCTGTAATGTATGTTTATAGTACATAGTCAGTGATTAGAAATTGTGCTTATTCAATGCTTAATATAAAAGACATGAAAATTTGAAAGTTACATAACCTTAGATAGATTGCTTCCTGAAGTTCATCTTTCTAGTGCATAGTCAGTGATTAGAAATTGGGCAAATAAATTTTATCAAATGAGACTACTTGATTAGAGATTTATGCCATATCAACCAGTGCAAACCTAAATGTTGAACCGATTTCGACTCCATCCTCTTCCCTTCATGCCTACCTTCCCCTCTCTTTGCTATCACTTCTCCATGCTTTCTGCTGGTGCGATTGATTGAAAAATAATTTATATAATCAGCAGAGGTTCTATTGGTTTTTTTTCATCTTCTAAAAAGAAGCTCTTTTCTGTAGATCATTATTCCTTGCACTCCTTAGAAGAAACTTAGTAGTACAAATGACAGTGGAGAACCATAGATATCAGGGATTGGCAATGGGACTCAATATGTTGCGCACATTATCATACAAGCTGTAGTTGTCCCAACTACTTAAGATTAACTGTCTACATGAATACATTAATTTTATCTTCTATTGAGCTCTATGCAAAACCATATCATTATTAATATTCAAATTACTGAAATTATATTTTATTACTAGCATAATGTTCTCTTCGATCTCTCTCTACTCCTTAAAACTTTCATTCTAATAGATTCAAATATTCAATCATTCAACTCTTTTAACTATGAAATCCTTTTGGTTGTCTTTGGATCTATGCCCATACCATCTCAACCTATTTTCTTTCATTTTATTTATTGATGTTCTTGAATATTAGTATTTTGGATTTTATTCTTTCTAATAACTTGTCATATTCATGTTATTCTCATCTTCACTCCCTAGTTTTAACTAGTAAATAAATTAGAACAACATATGGTGCTAGTACATAAAGATTTCTGGATGAATTATTTATACTTTTATAGAAATCAATTGAAGTTTTTACTGAGTAAAATACATAATGTATTTTGTTTAGTTTGAGTGTAACCTACATAACTAAATGTAATGCACATTATGTGAATATTCTTGTTCACTTTTTTAGCTTTCTTGTTTCTGAAGTTGGTTCCTACAATATTATGTCTGTTACTTGTTTAGACAACACCTATCATCATTTCATGGTCTGTAATTTGACCTTATGATAAGATGCTAACTTTAAAGGTGGAAGATGTTATAACGAATTTCATTAACACACACACCAGAAACTTGGAATTGCAACCTCCATTGCATCAATAAATGTAAATTGCGAAGTAACATGATACCAAATGCTTTGACATATATAAATTATGGTAAAGTTACATAATATATTTACTTCGGTAATTTATGTAAATTGTGAAGTTACATATGATCTATTATTTCGTCACAAATACAAAACCAACCAGGTAAAATATGTTTTTTACTTCATAAATCAATATAAAATGTAAAGTTATGTATCATCGATTACTTCATCAAATTACAAAACCAATAAAGTAAATTTTTTTTTTTACTTCGGCATCAGTCCACTTCTGAACCGGTTTTGTCCCGTTTCTAGTTTTAGTTTTGGTTGGCAGTATGGTTTAGTGTTAATGACAATGGCACCACAAAAGATTCTTTAGTTAGTTGTTATTTTGTGTATATTATTGGCTCTATGTAACTCACTAAAATAATTTTTATGATCCACTTTTTGTGAAGCAAAGCATAAAAATTTCTTGGTTGTTATTTGTGTGCGCTATGAGTTGTATATATGCTTCTCTATGGATGAACAAAATGCTAATGCTATTCAGTATCATATGAACAAATTAGATTATAAATAAAAGAAAATAGCATTAGATGATAACATGTTCAAATAAATTTAATAGATTCTTAATTAGAAAAGTTGAATCGGTCAAACACGAAGATTCGAGGGATAATGAAGATCAAAGAAAACTCTAGATAATGTAACCATAGTTGTTAGAATCATACAATTCACCATATGTATTATACAACACAATATGATTCACATATAAAATAATAAGATTTTTATCCTATGATTTTGTATGAATCTAAAGATAAAAAGAGAAATCATTAAAAACTTAAATGTAACCAATTTAAAGTCAATCTAAATTAAATCAATATGCTAGAAATTAAACTGAATTTATTATAAAAGAAGAAATGATAAACTTTGTGTTATAGGATCGAAGGATAATGATCAAATAGAGTGAAATTTTGAAATTAATGATGTGTCAAAAAAATTTATTGAGTGAAGATACACAGTTTATGATAGGCAATGCGAACTTGACACATCACAGTGATTAAATAGAATAAATCTTGTTAGACTGATATAAAATGAGAATAATGATGAAATATATCGATAGTGACTTAAAAGATATGTAGTGTCTAAATTGGCTTACATTTGATAACAATGTTTTTTTTTATGTCAAAAGCGAAAGATTCGTCTTTCTCATTTTATTTTAATTCTTAATGGAACAATAATTTTTATATTGTCATAAAAAGATTATATGAACTTATTATATTTATTCTATTTTGCCATTAATGAAACATTTTATTATTTTTCATATTTTAGGATATCAAAACTAAACTGAATAAAGTAGACTTTTATTAACAAATTATCTGAACCATATAATTCATGATTCGAGAATCAAATAAAATCCTCCCAAGATCCGATATACTCAAACTAAACTTAAAAGAAGAGTTATAATTTGAAGAATCATCATACACTCAAACTAATTAAGGAAACAATAATATTGCTAAAAGATATTATCATGTGTACTTATAATTACGTAAAGAGAAAAAAAAAAAGCTCAAGACGATTCATAAGGAATTACTAATCTAACAAAAACAGGATTTGTTTAAGTAAAAAAACAAAAAAATATGATGCTATTAATAGATAAACTAAAAAATAACAATTTAAGTAAAACATTTTTTATTAAGTTCAACACTTACCTATAAAGGGATACTTCTCTTCAGAACTACGAACTTTGACTAGATCAAGTAGTTCCTCTATCTTTTCTTCATTACCCACCATTATCCAAAAACACATTTCATAGTAACATATTCTTGAGCAATCAAGATTCTCATTTTTAATTAACTCAATAACATCTGGAATCCTTGCAATACTGCTGGGGATGCATGCAAGTTTTCTATTCGTCCAACGTATTTAGGGGAAATTAAAACGTCAAATGTCATGCACCTTTAACTAAAATTTTAACACTTCTCAGTTCTAATATTTTAGTTTGTGCAAAATGAATGATTTACCCAAATACTACAACACTAGTGAAGTAAAAGAAGTTTTTTTACTTCGGCATCGGTCCATCTCTGAACCGGTTTTGTCTCCTTGAACCGGTCAAAGACTTCGCTATTTTTCATATATACGACTTCGGTGATAAGCTGAAGTAATATAGTGTCATTTTACTTTACGTGCATCTACTTCGTTAATTATCTGTCTATTACTTCAGTTAATATCTAAAGCATATAAAGAATATTTACATAGTGGCGCTCAATCACATTTGTATTTGATCTATATTAATATTACCGTAAATTAAATTAATACCTACAAAATAGATTATTTTTTTTATTTCTTAAATTTTTAATTTATATAACCAAGTCGGGTATGGAACACATTTGTATACCTAGCCACGTGTGTGTGAGAGAGAGATTTTTTTTTTTTTTTTAAATCTACTATTGTTTTTTTTATATTAAGAGATCAAATAGAGGTTTAAGCTATTTTTAAATTATATATATAATTTTTAATATATATATTTTAATAATAAAGTTGGATAGAAAGAAAAAAAATTATAAATATAGAAGATATTTAATCGTTTAATAAGTATCGAGATATATGTATCGGATATCCTATATCCGATCTGTATACAAATAAAAGAGATAGAATACGAATCGAATCCACCCATTACCTTTCCTGGTTGATCAGCAACGCCCTGCGAACGCAGGCACGTCACCGCATGCCCTGGGATCGGAATCCCAATCGGTTCAGGGGACCCACACCACACCCATCGTCGTCTCCTGCCAGTCGAGCAGCCATATCCCACCACCTCTCTTTCCCCTCATTCCTTTTACTCGCACGTGCTATTGTTCAATCGCACGTGCTGCTTCGTTTCTTCGCCATCGCCAATCGGTTACCCGATCGATCGAGCGGTTTCGAGCTACGCGAATCTCTGCTGCGGTAGGAGAAGCAAAGGGGGAGGAAGAGAGCAGCGAGTCCTGCCATGGGGCAAGCCTTCCGCAAGCTCTTCGACAGATTCTTCGGCCTCGTCGAAATGAAGGTCTCTCTTCCGCTCCCCTTATTTTTCGTTGTCCAGATAAATCAACCTTTAGCGTGTAGTTTTCCTTGCTTCTCTGTGATTGGTAGGATTGGCAAGATCGGATTTTTAGGTAGGTAACTGGAAACATGATAACTTGGTAGATGCTTCATGGACGAGCAAGAAGATCTTTGATCTAGAATTTGACGAACGAAAAGGGGAACGTATAGAGATGCACATGTACATTTGGAGCCAAAATTATATAGCAAGATATGTAGGCTTTAAGCTAGATTGAGAATACACAGAAGCTTGTGTGGGATGATATAGTCCATAATTCCTATCAGTCCAGAGAAACTTGTCCTGAGATCTAATTTAATATATCAGCTTGGAGGCTCCAGGAATGGTGACTGGAGCCTGAAGGTGTCCATCACTTTGCTTCAACATTCCACGTATTAAGGGTCTATGAATGAAGAACTAGTAGTCGCCGATCAACTACTGACTGCAGGAAGACAACGGAGAAGCTGACTGGCTAGCCAGAGAAGCAAGAAGACTTCAGTTTATCAACTGTATAACTCTGTTGGGGTTAGAACAAAGAAGAGCAGATGCTACTCTTATAGAAGCGGGGAGAGATCTAATGTAATTGTTTAACTGCATTAAGAAATTGAGGCCATAATACAGACCCTTGCAACCTGCTATATTTACTATTGAAACTATGCTTTTTAAAAATTAGAGCATGATATGATTTTATAAGATAGATAAGTAAAAAGGTTTGCATCCATTTTTTTTACTTTTCATAGGTGTTGCTTTGTTGGTTCTGTGCGCATGGAATCTCGCATCATACTCATTTCATTTTATCTGTATTCATTTTATGAATTAGCACATAGAATATCTATGACATTCTGAATCTGGACTTTTGTAGGTTGCAATGCTTGGATTAGATGCAGCTGGAAAGACAACTATTTTGTATAAGTTGCACATTGGTGAAGTTTTGTCGACAGTTCCAACTATTGGTAAGTCATCTTTCACTGTTAAATGTATTAGGTAATCTGCAGAAATTATGGAGCCAATTTGCTTATTATAATTAGCCAAGAAGCGATGAGTATAAGATCCGCATGCCTTTCATTGGTATTGATGGAATTTAGGTGTGAGTAGTAGAGTAGCCTAGTGTTTTTAAAACCAGGCCGTGACTGGTGGCCAATTAGTTCCTACTTTTTCAGGTTGAACTGGACCAAAATTCTGTTCTACCAGGATGCCCCCATCAATCAAACTGGACGGTCTTGTTCTTTGGTTCCTGGGTTAGCTGGTTGAACTAGCCGGTATGGTCTGGTTTTGAATATACTCATCTACCACCCATTTGAGAGGAAGAAATTTGTTTTACTTGTAGACATTTTGTTATCTACATAGATTTGAAAAAGTCAATAGTTTATGGGTGGAAGTTCATATTCATCTTGAAGACTTGAACTACTACTCAAGCTTATATGAGGTTTTATCATCTTGTTTATTATTTCTTCTTGATCATTGGCTTTTTGATATCATATTTTTAAGTGGAATGTGGTGCGGCTCAATGGATCTTATCCCTCCACAAGCCACTCAAATTATAAACTGTAAACTTTCTATGGTTAAAATTGATATTGCTATAGTAATTAGAATATATCATCTATAGATAGAAAACTAGTTTTGTGACTTGTATTTTTTCTTCTGCTTTATATTTGTCCTTTTATGTAAAAGATATCTTGCTTCATATGGCTCTCTTAACTTTATTAATGAATTATCTATTTGCCTATGATATTAGAATCTTTCAATTATTCTCTATTCCACTTTCTAGTGATGATGTCTAATACAATTCTTCTTCTCTTAATTCATTATATAGCTATGAGAGTTTTACTGACCTATATTGCATTGTTGATAATTAATCTCTTTTACCTATTTTTAGGCTTCAATGTCGAGAAGGTTCAATATAAGAATGTGGTTTTTACTGTCTGGGATGTCGGCGGGCAAGAAAAATTAAGACCCTTATGGAGGCACTACTTTAGCAACACTGATGCACTGGTAATTTGTCATCCTTCATGTTCTAGTTTTCGTTTTGTTTAACAGTATGGTTTACTGCTAATCATTAGATATCTGATTCTAGTTTTAGTATTGGTAAGTAGTACTGATGCAGTGTTCAATAGTGAGATGTCTGACAATTTTGAGTGTCAAATTTGATTCTATTTTTGCTTGTTTTAAACACAGCTTGACTTGCTAAAATACCTTCTGTCTTCCAATATTTTGAGGCATGTCACCTGAATAATTTTCAAAGTTATTGCAAAATGTAATAAGTATATCTTCAACAATTATTAAAATGAAAAATTGTATTTAAATGCACAAAGGTTAGAAGAGTTGAATCGATTAGAGTAGGAATATGAGATAGAGAGAGACTATAAAAAATATTAGTCACTAAAACAAAATATTTTTAATCATACTACCATGAACATAACTTAATGATGGGATTCATGTAGCCAACCTTAAATAGTTAGGAAAAACATGGCTTGATTACTATGATGACAACGACAATGACACCATCAAAAGATTCTTTAGTTAGTTGTTATTTTGTGTATATTGTTTGGATCTTTGTGTTAGGCTAGATGGGTGAATAGTCTTTCTTTGATTTGTAGCTACAAAATGTTAGTGGAAGCAAAAACAAAAGAAAACTTGAAAGAAATAATGAGAAGGCAATGCTAACTCCTTTTGTTTACTTGGTCTTCATCTCCTTAAGGTGACTAATCCAAGGTCACGCGCACACACAATCAATCTCTAATATGTTCTTCTCCTTCTCGAATCAAGCACGAAGGTGGAGAAACCTTTACAAGAGGATCTCTTCCTCTTACAAGATTAGAGAATGAGTTTGGGAGGAAGAGATTAAGAACACGCAGGCTTGGAGGTCACTTGTAAGGATTTGAGATGTAAGAAATAAATAATTGCCTTTCCAAGCTCAAAGAATAGATTTTATATTTTTTCCGACATCAATCGAGGTAGACACATTAGTTAAGAGTTTCAACGACTCTTAAGATTTTGAGAGATTTTTACGACCACTTACCAGTCGACTGGTACCTATACCAGCTGACTGGTTCAGTCACCTGTTGAAGCTAGTAGGTGACTGATCTTTCTGTGAACTCCTGGATAAGTTATCAGTTAACTAATACAATTACCAGTTAATTGATATACTTGAAAAATCATGTTTTAACTCACCCTTACCCTAAACTTAACCTTCAAGTAACTTCTATCAGCCTCGCGCCCTTAGGATGCTCCCAAACCCACGACTCCTCATCCTTGTGCTTGCCTTCAAGTGCTTCCTTTGGCTTCGTCATACTAAGTCTCCTTTGCCAAGAGGTCGCGCCTCCGGGACTTCATCGCCAAGACTACCTTCTTGGACTTTCATTGTCAAGTCTTCATACATGGACTTTCCTTTGTTCCTGTTACTTAGATCACCAATATTGACTAACTTAAACTTATTTAACCAAACATCAAAAGTAAATAATGCTTGGAGCAAAATTGCTCCAACATATATTATCGGCTCTATCTAACTAAAATATTTTTTATGATCCACTTTTTGTGAAGCAAAGCATAAAATTTTCTTGGCTGTTAATTTGCATGCGCTATGAGTTGTATATATGCTTCTCTATGGATGAACAAAATGCTAAAGCTATTCAGTATCAAATGAACAAAGGAGATTATAAAATAAAAGAAAATAGCATTAGATGATATTGACATGTTCAAAGAAATTTAATAGATTCTTAGTTAGAAAAGTTGAATAGGTCAAACTTGAAGATTCGAGGGATAATGAAGATCAAAGAAAACTCTAGATAATGTAATCATAGTTGTTAGAATCATACAATTCACCATATGTATTATACAACACAATATGA
>JBAMIB010390713.1:0-10697 GCA_037177415.1 Kaempferia rotunda | reverse complement strand
AACCTCGTTAAATTGGTTTGTCTCTTCTTTAGGTAGTTTTGTTTTTTTTTTTTTCCACTGCGTAACTAACATTGTAGGAAGAGTCGAGACCACTCTAGCCGGACGATTAGGTCCTATCAATACCCAAATGCACAATTTTTGCCCCCTGATATAGGGAATCAATGCTATAGATTGTGATTTATGGTGGTTGTTTATTGACAAAAATAGAGTTCACTGTGTTAACTCATGACACACTTTGACTGTATGTCCACTTCTCCAAGGGAGTACAGAAGTGTCATCATGAATTATGCTCTTACGCTTCCTTGTAATGTTTTGTATAATGCATCATTATATTCCATCAAATTTACTCTTGTTTGCTTCTAATTTTACTTGATCTCTAGAATTTGATATATAATTGCTTTGACCTTGACTCAGAAGAAATGTACCCAACCCTAGTTGCATAAATAATTTTTCCCCCAGACCCTAGTGAGTGACTTAGTGAGCCCACTTGCAAAGAAGAGCAAGTTTGTTTGAGAGGCATCTGGTATGTTTTTTTAGTTTATCTTCTGCAATAATGTCCTGATGACTTATTTTTGCACTTGGTAAGCCTTTCTAAATGATTCGTTTTAAATAAAGACTCTATCCATTTTATGCTCTTGATGTCCACATGTGGATGACAATGGTTGTAATATTCTCATGCATATTTATAATGTGTAATAAGCAAAATTCTACTTTGAATAGAGAAGAGGTAAATAGGTGGTCTGTTCAATTATGCTAGTAAAGGAGTCGAAACAGATAAATATAATGCATGCCATAGAGAGAAGTGATGAATCAACTCAGGCTTTCAAAAAGAATGGAGTAAAATATTCAATACCTGATTTCATGGCAGTATGTGTGCCCTTTATCTTTGGCACATCCAAAAAGCCTGCAGAACATCCAATAATTGCTCCTCCAGGAAAAACTGGATACGGTATAGACTGAAAATAGACGTAAGATAGTCATGTCAGTATCTCTACATTAAAAATGAAATATTTATGTATAGATGAGTACATAAGGTGTTATATATCATGGTCCTAGAACACAATCATATGGGTTGTACATACGAGCCAGAAAAGAACTAATGTTTTGATAGATATAACTTAATTTTGTTTGTTCCTAATCATTTATAATTTTTTCTTGGTATCAACTCTTGCCGATCAGCATACATATGGACAACAGAACAATTCCAGTCCATCACACCAAGCTCAAACTGTTTCCAGTACTATTTTGAGTCCTAAAGTCTGGAACATATCAGCTTTTATGAAATACTCAACTCCCCATGCCTACCTGAAAACCACCTTCGTTTAGTGTGCGAGCACCATATTCAAGAACTGTACCGCCTGACAGGAGAGGTTTTATTGCAGGATGATGCTTGAATCTCTAAATTTAGCATGAAACACAGGAAACAGAATAGTCAATCAAATGCTTAATTTGGTCAATCAACATGCATGGAAGAAATATATTGAGTAGAAAGACTACCAAATTAGCCAAAGAATACAGAAGAAAATTAGTTCAGAAGGAATCAATCATTGTTTCCCACTACTTTTGAAGATAATTAAATGAAAAGTATTTCTTAGATGAAAATTGTTGATTGATATTAGCTATCCTTCCAGCAATTCGGCATCAAATTTTAAATCTCCCAACCTGAGAAAACAATTTTAGATGTGTGTTTATGTTCATAGATGTGGCACTCTATAAGAGGAAGACAGATTTTAGAATCAATACACGGATAACCCTTTAGATTTAAGCACATACCATCAAAATCCAGATAGTATCAAACTAATATGGATTATGTGCTAACACTGTAAAGAGATAAAGAAGACTAAAGAACTGAAGTTCACACCATATAACAGGTGCCAAGATACGATAGGGTAGCATGATAGGGTCAGCACTGCAACAATTTATAAGGATTAGAAAATTAAACATACTGATAAGATTAAGTGGTGTGATTAGGTTGTCTTCATTTGACTTTGACTATGTAAGAGCTAAAATGATTTTAAAATGCAAACAATCAATAAGCACACAGTTTCCGATTCATGCTCCAACTATAAGATTACAAACACCATATTTTGAGGGATACCATAGAGAGACCATGTATCCCAAGTAAAATTACCTGGAATTCATCATAAGGACTCAAATATGGATTCTGATAGTTCAAGGCAATAACAAGTCCAATTGCAATCTGCATACAAACATGTAAATAATGGACTCAATATCATAAAAATCACAATACACATTAAAAGGTAATAAGCAACAAAAAGAATTAAATGCATTGCTATGCTAACTACAAATAAATATCCCAGTGACAAGGATTGTTTTCAAATATTAAACAGTAGGAGCAGTTAGCTTAAAGAAGCAGATGCAACTTGAGAACGAAAAAAACAGAGGGAAAATTGTGTATAGTTACACTAACCACAAGATTAGTCCAACGGAGTATGATTCCGATTTTTTTTTTTAAAGTAGGTTTCTCTAGGTTAACAACTAATACATAGAAACCTGAAACTGATACACGAAGGCTCATAAATCTTGGGAAAGTTGTACATCTCGGCACACAAGTTGGCCTGGCAATCACAGTGACTTGAGAAATTTTTAGTTGGAGATTAAAAAAAAAACTAGGTGCATTTGTTGGCATTCTTCTACGCACAAATATCATTCTCCTAACACCACATTATTAGTTTGTGATGAAGCATAAAACGATATTTTAAACTTGCTTTAACCAATAGAATATCACCCTCTTTTCTGCTCATCATGTCATTTAATGATAAGAACAAGAAATACTAATTCACCTGCCTATTGCTCATATGGTACAGAAAAGAACCTCCATATGTCTTCATATCCAGTGGCCATCCAATAGTGTGAAGGACAGCTCCTGGGTTATGTTTCTCTTCCTCAATTTCCCATACCTGAATATGCATGCCTTCTCGTCAAGAACTTAAATATTTGACACATGAAACATATAACAGAAAGACCTTGAATAAGGACTGGGTCAGAAATCTTTGTTCAAAACATCTGAAAGCAACTCTTATGTGCACTTTTAAAAACAAGATTTAGATTCCTTTAACATTTTGATAATAATTATGTTGTTCTCCAACAAATGGCAAACCAATAACTCACAAAACAATCATATAGGTGATTACTGGGAGAATATTCAAGTTTCAAATTATAAGGACGGTTACTAATAACAACCAATTTCAACTTTAAAATCCATCTTTTTTATGTTAAAACCGCATGAACTCAACAAACATATCCAAACTAAACCTCCTTAAGGTATATTATTTATAAATTTTATTGTGCCACTGCTGATAGTATAAATAGATTAAACTCGAGACTTTGATTGTGCAGAAAAAGAGACTTTGACCTGCAGAAATTTTTAGGAAATATAGGTTCAAACTTCAAAGTATAACTAAATTATCATATGACGTGCAGGCTCAACCTCAACAATAAGAAAATAATCAAGGAAACAATGAAACTCCTTATAGGTGAGTTTTTGAGATGACTTGCATCTATTATTCATCATATTAACGAAGATATCATAATTGGATATGAAGTGAGCAATGGAAATGGAGAGTTCTCAAATTAAGTAGTTATAAGTTATTATAACAGGATTCTGATGCTGTAAGAGTTTTCTTTTCTGAATAATATTAGTAAAGTATTCTCCAACTTAGATGAATAATAAAACAACATTTCACATTCAAAATGGAAAGGCCAAAAGGAAGCTTTTTATCATTTGGAGTTTAAATGTCGTGTAGATTTCTATATGGTTGTGCTAAGAGCTGTTTGGGAATACTGTTGAATTGTCAAAAGCATTGAGAGCCAGATTGAGTTGGCTTCATAATTTGGTACTGGGAATACAAAATTGAAAAGAAGATGGATTTCCAAATCATTCAAAAGCAACAACAGGAAATACAGATTCTACTATGCTAGGGGTATTTCCTATCAGGAGCAACACAAGGAATATGCTAGGGATATTGCTATAAGTTAATTGAAATCAGAAACTGCAATTGATTTGGAAAAAGCAAATCAGTTCATGTTTGCGCATTTAGCAGAGATGAAAATCTGCAGCAATGCTTGCCAGATGTTTGTATCTCAAAAATAGTACTAATGAAGTGCAAAAAGACCTACATATGCAAACAACATCCCTGTTCGTGATAAGGAAAACAAAATGCAAGACTAGACTATGGCATTAATATATCTAAATTATTTTTAAAGAAAGAAAGTAGAGAATATCAATTACCTCTTTAATTCCTAAGGCATATGTTTGATGTTGTCCTTGTACTTTTTCCCGCAGTTGGTGACCCTTTATAATTTTCTAACAAGAAAATTTTGACAAGTGAAGATGAGAATTACAATCTCAAAAACTAACAAAAGGGATGGCACAATAGTGATAGTGGCAAAGAGTAAAAGTTTTGAAAACCTCTG
The DNA here is from genome assembly GCA_037177415.1 of Kaempferia rotunda. Lineage (NCBI taxonomy): Eukaryota > Viridiplantae > Streptophyta > Magnoliopsida > Zingiberales > Zingiberaceae > Kaempferia > Kaempferia rotunda. Next base: position 6,260 of record JBAMIB010390713.1, on the reverse strand, counting down.
ATAGTGATCCTCTACATCCTTCTGCAAGAAGTGTAACACGTCCTGCAACATATTTCAAACACCTTGTAATTTTCAAAATCAAAACTCGCTATGTCATAGAAGGAAAAAAAGATTCAGACGTTGAAAAAGAATTCCTCAAATCATGACCTTCTATTTTTCATGAATGCAAGTTAATAAATTTGTATAAGCACGGAATTTGGACCACATTTTTTCATAAAAGATAATATGTAAAAAAAACATTACTGAAGACAAGCTACATATAAACTAGCATAAAGAAAATAGGACTGTTAGTGATCTTCCTAACAAGTTTTAAAAAACTGGATTTTGAAGCAGTTTCATTTCCTGAATGGAAATGGTAGCAAGATGCCAGATTGTCCTCAAAGACAAGCTAGTTGGCAAAGGTAATTTGTGTATATTTCATATAAATAGTAGATGAGAAGGAGAAAGAAGAAGGGGTTGATATAAGAAGATGCATACATATTCCATCCACCATGTTTCACGATTTCCACTATTTCCATTGCTCGCGTACCTTGATTCCAAGCCCAGGGCTGACATGGTTAAAGTTTCTATAATGCACATATTCAGTTTGACACCTTCTGTCATGCCACCCTTGTTAAAATGAGGGAATTATTTTATTAATTTTTCATAAAAAACAACTCACCAAAAATACTCAAACCCAAGTTAATAGATGCTCATTGATTAAAGATAACCTCTATATTTGACCTCAATTCTGGTTGTCAGATAAAAGTTTAAGCCTCTGTCCACCTGAGCCTTGATGTTCTCATCAAAACTAAAAATCCAACTTATAGCCCAAAAGAATCATAATTGCCAACATGTGAGGTCCAATTGTAGCTCCCCATCACACATGCTACCATTTTTGAATAGTTCACCATGTCTAGTATTATGTTTACTCCAACAATAATTGTTGAGGTACCCCCAAATAGAGGACTAATCTTTTAATGTTTTAGGCACAATCATTAGACACATGCACAAGCCCAAGTAAATTATAGTTCCTATAAACTTATGAGCCTCTTTGTCAATCCATAAGTCGTCATGTGGGACTAAACTAGGGTACCTAAAATTCCTCACACAAGGCTAGATATCCTCGACAAGAATGGAAGTCCTACCCGTAGCCTAGAGCATACAAGGCTCAATGGTAGCTCCACCATCACAACATAGACCCTCTCCAAATCACTCTCCATGTTTTGGATCACAATGGTTAGATACGAACTGTTATGACTTGTTCAAATGAGATATACATTTTAATATGGAAAAAATTGCATCATGTAAATTAGGGGTTTTAAATGTCATGTCACTTCGGTCAACATGGTCAAAACTTCTTTTTCCAACGGCCAACTATAACGGGAAAAAGATTGACACAATTGAACTACAACAATTTTTACACAAGCATACCTTCCCTTCCCCTTGATTTAAAGAGAATCTTCCTCTTCAATATGTGGTAATGACAATGGATTAGCTACTCTTCCTTCCTCTTATTTTTTCTCCTACTACTATTTTTCTTGTTCTTGTTTCCATCTTTCCCTCCATGGTTCCTCTTTACTGATGTCAACTAATACCCCTCAAACTGACATCCAATACGCCGGTCATTATTAGATTGGTTTACAAATGAAGGGGATAGAACATATAGCTACTACTTAGGACTGAAGACAAGCTACAAAATGTATACATAATATATTCTTTGAAACTTAACAAGGGTAAGAATAAGAATCTAAAGGTATCTCCATGAACCGACTTAATTGGGGCCACCACCCCACCCATAATATAAATCGGGTGGAGAGTTCAAGATGCAAATGAGGCAGCAATAAGATACAAAAATTATAATGTGAATGCTGGTGGAGGAGAGGGGTGCTAACATTTATGCTCTATCATGGCCCACCCTGCATTGAAATTTAATGAACAATACATATTTTGTATATGTTATCATATATTTTATTTGAATTTTATTACCCCGCCCTAAATCTGCTTGTAAAATATGTATGGCAAAGTGAGGATTGAGATGAAGAATTCACCACACAAGATAAGCTGCTCTACTCCGTTGACATCCCTATTAAATGGATAGAGTTTTTCCTAATCGGACGAATGATGCAAAATAAAGCTGATTCAACAATTTTAGACTTAGTCATTAGTCTACTATGTTTTTGTTGTAAAGCTTATATAAGTGGCTTAATATATGTCTGAAAATTTGCTAATTAGATAAAGTTCTCTTGGCTTTCTAAACCTTCCTCCTCTCTCCTCTTATTTTCACTAGTTTGTTGTGCATCACCTTTACTCACAATCGTGATCCTCTAATTTTAATCCGACTACATGGAAAAAAAAATACAAGCTTAGTATTTGGATATCGTGACCAGGACCATGCTAGATACATAAAGAATAGAGTAAGGTGATCTGTTACAGATGTTAAAGATGCATGCCTTTCAGCTCAACACCATGTTGAAATGTTTCCCTCTTTGAACCATCTTTAGCAACTCCCATATCATTAGTCGCAACCCCAACCACTCTGTCATTTGCATCATATAAAATCTGTACAATTATAAAGCTCAGAAAAAAGATACTTTTAAATATATTGTACACTCGAGATACCAGTTATGTTACCTCACTAGCAGCAAAACCTGGATATATTTCAACTCCGATCTCTTCAGCTTTTGAAGCCATCCAACGGACCAGCTGGCTTAAGCTACAAGAGGAAATAGTGTGAAGGAGGAGTTCTCTTCAGAATACAAAATAAACTAAATCATTTGAGAAAATAACTAGAGATAAGACCAAAACTCCCAAGCACATGTTCCTAACTAATATGAGTAAATAGACTAAAAAAATCAAATTTATGAAAATGAAGTGTTTTAGTTCTGTAAAGAATTTGCATTCTATGTGCCCATCCCCTATCCAGAATTTGTGGAGGTGCATGACCACCACTCATTCGTCAAGGATCATGCAAAGATTTTGTCTGTATACCCAGACATAGCATGAGACTAGGTTATTAAAGTCACACTAGCAAAATACTTAGTGTGTAGAGCGCAATATGAAGATGCATATATATCTTAGATGTGACTTATAGGAGAGTTAGGTGCATCAATACATAATAATGAGGAAGAAACATGAGTGTTTATTGGTTTCTGACAACTCAACAATAATGTGAGAAAAAGAAGACATTGTTAAAGAACAAAAGATAAATAATAGAAATTGGAGATTCATCTTAATTGATGAATATGTTCAAATAATGCCCCTTAAAATTAGGCTAGATTTGCTTCAGTCATCAAAGTTTTTGATGGTGAGAAACCAGATATCCATAAAGGATAGTAACATTTTATTACCTTTAGCTCTGCTAACAACTCTGCCCATCCATCTCAATATATTCCTCACCTTTAATATAGATTTTTCTAACGTGTTGCCAAAATGTGTTGATGCACATATGCCAAATTCATATGGTGAAGAGAAAGCAAAATGCAGCAGACAATAGCAATATGGAGAAGCTTCAAATCTAAAAAATTATACAAGCAAATCATAAAACTTCTTTACGGCGATGTAAGAAATGAAAAGCTACAAACCTAATCACATAATTTCCTTTGTTATCAAAAGGAGAAGGAAGTGCCAATGAGTGATTTTCTGTAAGCAGCCAAAACTTATCAGAGGAGACAGGAACCTCAACTGGGGCCTGTTGAACATTTACACAAAAACAAGAAAGATACTGTAAAAGAAAAAGAAAAAAGAAAAGATACAAGTTTGTCATTGTATTGTAGTTCTAAGTGAAAATAGCAGCAACTTTAATTTTTAGGTAGGTCCTTGTTGTTCCTCATCTCACTCAAAATGACCTAAAACCCTGAAATTCCATGTAGTGCTTAAATCAAGCACCACTGTAGTAGGTCTTTCGACAATTCCATTATAGTATAGATGACCAGGTCTTAGGATCGCAGGGCCTCAGCTAGAAAACTGGTGTTGTATCTCTAATTTCACGAACTGTTACCATAGTTAAATCTTGCGTATTTTATCAAGGATTAATATTGTGCAATATGTATCAAGCAATTATAGAGTATACTAAATATCCCCACCTGCAAAACAATGTAAATGAAGAATCCATGCGTCACTCATTGCTATAGGTAATAATGGGAGAGTATATGGGGCATACACAAGATCTAGATTTAAACATCAAGTTTTATCATATTTGAGCAGCAAGAAAAACAACAGATTTGTAAATCAAGATTTGTTGACTGTTTAGTAATACAATTTTCATGTGGATAGAAATTAATTTGATTTTCACAACCAATGTACACTAGATGACAGGAACATAAAGTTAGTCTCATTGAAAGTGATTAAATTTTTAAGAATTCAAAGCCTTAAAACATGTCATTCCGAGAAAGGAAAGTTTCTAAATGATGCTTGAGAAGTGTAACAAAGGGTATGGATGATCATCTAAACCAGCTGCACCCATCATGGGTATTGATATCGACAATCTCTCATCCATACATAACAAGATTTTGGGTATAATTACAATGTATTAAACAAACAAAGTTACAAAAAAGTAACAAATATTATTTAAATTCATCTTAACACATCTTATAGCATGCCAAGGGGAGTCAAATTTCAATATGCCACGATACTCATTAACATGATTAGCACAACATATGATTGATTATCTGTAGAGTAATATTGAGTTTCGGTGTGGGAACAATATGTTTCAACTTTCAACTGTAATGCTTGCCACAGTACGAGAACCATGTTATCATATGTATTTATGTGATGAATTTTGGCTAGTCAAATATACCACATATAAATAGGAAGTACATATATATCAGTTACTTTCCTAAGTGTTGACTTTTGGGATGGATGGAATCAACATTAACAATCCTCATATGCATTCTCTATACATTGAGATTCACAAACAACCTATAAGACCAACAGCCTAAAGAGAGATTCTTACCTCACATTTGTTAAGAATACGCAATTAGCCAAAGACCTTACAAGTTAACACAATATTAGATGTGCCAAATTCCTTTTATTGTTAATTATTGCATTTCTCATCAACCTTGTTCATCATTGGGAGAATGAAACTAATAAAGCATAACCCGCTAGGTGTTCAACAAGTTAAGCTCCCCTTTGATAGTATTCCTCTAAATCCTCCTCTCACAATGATTAGAAAATGTGAAAACAAAATTATCTATGTGGATGATTTCAAAAAATTAAAATGGGAATCTGAACCAATAGAGAGTAAACATACACCCTCATGTCTCCATTGTGGGATTAGTTCATCTAATGCACGAGGCTCAAACACATTCCCTGATATAATATGAGCACCTGCAAGAAAAATCTATAAGTCACAAGAAACACTTACCATAAGCAAAGTCACATTTTACCAAAACACGAAACATAAATGGCAGAGCAAGACGTAAGTTTTCAGAAATGCTCGAAAAAAAGAAGGTGAATGACGAAAGATGGGGAAAAAAATCCCGATAATTGCTAATACAGAAGAAAAAACAACGCCAGATTAGGACCTCACCGACTTCAGGACCCTTCTCCAAGACGCAGACGGAAAGATCAACATTCCTCTCAAGGCACATCTGCTTCAACCGTATGGCAGCAGACAGTCCAGCTGGCCCCGCCCCCACAATGACCACATCGTACTCCATCATCTCCCGGTCGCCAGACCCACTGGCGTAGCCTCTACTTCTTCCGATCACGCGACAGTCCCCGAGAAATCCTCGATGGCGGATGATCGATCTCACCAAACCAGCGGGTGTCGGGGGATCTAGGGCATCAGATAGAAGGCTGCGGGCGGTCGGGAGTGCTGAGGAGACGATCGGTGCTTGAAGAGGAGAGGTAGTGAGGCGAGAAATGGAGGGAGGTTTAACGCAGCAGGATGAGATAGGGCGGGATTTGGAAGTGAAAGCGGAGATCAAAGATCGGTACATGGCGGAGGAGGCACAACGGTGGTTTCTCCGGCGGACGGCTTTGGGTGCGTTTGTACAATTTGAGCAGTAGAAAAAATAAAAGGTTATCGAACGAATTGATCGAAAAAGATAACAATAAATAATCACCTGTTCGATCCACGCGTGTTTATCTGCAGACGGTCACGCTGACGCAGCGAAGTACTGTACGCTATTTTTTTTTCGGTTTTTTTACCCAATCGTATAGTTAAAGTTTCAAAATTATCAAATCACATAGGTAAGTTTCAAAATGACGAAATCACGTATTCATTTCCGATTTTACCCTTATCAGTCGAATCAATTTTTGGATCAGTCGAATCGATT
>JBAMIB010390604.1:0-10698 GCA_037177415.1 Kaempferia rotunda | reverse complement strand
AGTTGTTGCCTTTTGACATAGAGGTCACGAGTTTGAATTATGGAAACAACCACTTGCAAAAAAGCAGGTAAGACTGCATACAATGGATCCTTCCCCGAGACCCCGCATGGTGGGAGCTTCATGCACCAGGATGCCCTTTTTTTATAATACGATTTATTCTTTATAAATAATTATAGACTTCTCTAATAAAAACTCTATCAAACTTTTCTAAACAAAACTAAATAGACTTTTATAAAAACTAGTTATGCTATCATATCCCTAATTTATGGAATATTTATAGCCAATATATGGTTACAACATTATGTCACACTCCCTCTCAAGTTGGTGAATCGATGTTTATCATTCACAGCTTGGGGATAATACTTTGAAACACTGAGTGTCAATTTCAATGTGTTTCGCACGAATCATGTTGTATAGATTGTGAGCTATGCTAATCACAGACTTATATCATAAAAAGTCTCATTGGACCATCCCACTTAATCTTCAAGTCTTCTAAGATGATCTTTAACCAAAGTAATTTACACACACCATGAGCCATTGCTCGGAATTTTATCCCTGCATTAGACTGTGCTACCATATCTTGCACCTCTGTCTTTTAAATAGAATATGGTTTTCTGTTGTTACTATAATACTAAGGAGTTGCTTGCAAATGAGTTTCTTTTGAGTTATACATTGTCTAATCCAACAAACTGTGTATGCTATGTCAGTTGTGTATAAGACAAATAAATAATTTTTTCTACCAGCTATTGATGCATCTCTTTATCAACTGCGACCATTGATGCATCTTTATCTACCATTCTAAATTTGAGATTTGAGTCTATTGGAGTACTTGCTACCCATCTTGTTTGTTTCTTTAAGGATATCTATAACATATTTTTGTTGTGAGATAAAGATGTCTTGCTTAGAGTGAGCCACATCATTTCTAACATATACTAAGAGCGTTGTGACTCCCTTGAATAAGGTTGTTTAATAAACAATGTGTGATCCCCTTGGCTTTATCTATACCTCATTACAAACATATCTCTCGCAAAATCATGCCTGTGGCGATTACTTAAATCCATATCCTAGTGGGCCTCCATATAATCTTTTTCCTACAGTTTTCTATGTAAAAATGCATACTTGATATCAAAACTCATTGTGAAGGTCTAGGTTGGATTCTTGGATTTGTATTAGTTCAGGGACAACTATCTTCTTCTTCAAGTATGTCTTGCTAACCCTCTCATTCTCAATGATAGAGTTGGGATTTTCATGTAAATAGTATTCTTGTTGGACTATTGATTTTGGTTCAGAAAGTGCTGAAGAGATTATCACATGGTCATCATCTGACTCACGTGGCCATGGAGGCCACTTGTGGTGTGGCAATGGAACATTTCAATTTTGTTTGTATTTGTAAGAATAAAGTATTTGTAAGAATAAAAGAAAAATTATGTTCCCTTTAGATTGTATTTGATCTAGTTGTTTTATTGGATTTCTTTGCTGAGTGTGGAGCCTTTACGATATGCAAGTTGGTTTCGATGTATCAAATTTGTGAGTGCCTCAAAGTATATAGATTGAGTTGGGGTTCAAATTAATCTGTTATGATCTACATGTACAAAAAAAAATTTAAAGCAGTGGAAATGAGGATACTAAGATGAGGGTGTAGAGTTACTACAAAGGATAAAATAGTATTAATACTTGAGAGTGTAGGATAAAGTGAGAAAATAAGATCATGAACATGTTCAAACGCAACCCATAGATTTTATAGTTGGAAGAGTTAAATCAATTGAACTGGAATATGTAAGCAGTTGAGGAGATCAGAGAACACATTAGTCATGTGTAGATTTGAATATTACCAATCCTATATCATTTCATGGAGCTCAATGGAAGGATAACATTCATGTGGTTGAGCTCAAATAGTTAAGAAAACTATGACTTAGTGATCACAATGATGAATGTGACCTTTTTATGCATTTTGCTCACAAGCACAGCTTTGTACTCACTTGTCATGGAAGAACAGGATATAATATTCTTATCATTTATGTTTAATTCACATTCTTAAAAATGGAAATGGAGATATATACATGGCTGCCAAGAGAAACTTAAACTCTTGAAATGATGCATTTGAGAAATATGGTTTTTGAGTGATTGAAAAAAGTGGTTTCCATTTTCCTTTTAGTGGTTATATTTATGTCAGAACAAACAATAAAGCACACATAAGTTTCTTGGCACATCTCAGGTAGCTTCTGTTGGTGAGGGTCTATCTTTGGAATCTCGCCTCTTTGCCAGGCAAGCAATTTTTGGATGCATTTAATTAATGATTTTGTAGCTTTGTAACTGGGTTATCTTTATTTATTTTCAGAAAACAGGAGGCCTTGCAAAAAAGAGAGGTAATTTTATTATATATTCTACATCCTATTTGTTATTTTGGAGGTATTTGTTTCAGGTTCTGGCAAGGTGTTCTGGTGATGCTCAAAGTTATAATCACTGATTTTTCAAGTATTATGAGAATTTTAGTGTGAAAATATGGAAAGTTAAATAGTATGCCAAAGGTGAAGCAAGCAACATATATCAAAAAGTTAATAGAAGAGGACTGAAGTGGTAATGACTGAAATCTTATCTTTATAACCAAAAAACTAGTGTTGGCCCCAATCAATCCATTACATCTACACAGAGAAAGCATGATTGTTTAGGATTCATCGCTAAGAGAAAAAAAAATTGCAATTGCATGCATACATCAGCTAGCAAGTAGATGAACAATCTAGTTATTATGTCATAAAAAAGTAGCTCCTCGTTTTATTCTGTCTATGTTTCTGTATTTTTGTGAAATAATAATGAATTGGAAACTTTGAAATGGTGCAACAATCAGTTGCAAAGTTTACAGTAATTTTAATTTTATTTACCATAAACTTAAAGGCATACAAGTAATGATAATATTACTCCATTAGTACTGCATCTGAAGTGCTAGGAAGGTAGATAGAAATACATGCAAAATGCTGAGTTGTATAATAGAAATGCTTAACAAATATCATTGATGCTATATATGTTTTAGAAATGTCTGAAGAAAATAATTATTTTTAGTTTTACAAGAACTTGATGATGGAATTTTATTGATCATAATCTAAGACTTTCAAAAGTGGAACATAGAAAGGATAGTTTTAAATAAAGAGATTGATAATTAATGCCATATGGATTTGATGATAAAGAAAATAAGAAAATGAGGAATTTACTTCTTGGAGGGTTTAATGATACAAACATAAGATATGATAAAGAAAATAAGAATATGAGAATGTCAATTCTTAGAGAGTTTATAGATACATGCATAAGATATATAGAAAGTAGGTGGTGGTATAAGGAAGTGCTAAATGATATTAATTGAAAGACTACATGGATATTGACACAATTGTGCAAAAGTGAAATTTGAATAAGTATGAAGTGGCCAAAACTGAGAAAAAATGGTCAATATAGTAAAGTTTAACATATATAGACAATTTTTAGTAATCTAGAAATTGTGAATAAAGAGTAAGATAATTGAGTATCATGGATAATTCTTGTCGATGATAATGTAACTAAGGAAATATTAAAAAAATAATAATTAGCACTTTATAGTAAATGTAACTTTGGAGATTGAATTATGAAATTTAGGGCACATAGATTTGTTTGCCACTATTTGGAGTTTGTAAGAGTTAATAGTTATAGTTGTTAGGAGCTTAGTCTCACAAAGAGTGTTTTAGTTTTAGGAGTATGTGTTAAATCCAATATAAACGCAATTTATACTCTAATATTAAAACAACCAACACAATATTTTCTTTCCCATTTAACATGGTATTAGAGTCACTATTAAGTTAGGTTTTTAGAAAAGTAAACCCAAATGGGAGGTTTCAGATTTTAACGATTATCAGTGCTCTCATTCGTTGATCTCCTATTACTCTCATTAGTGCTTGCAAGTTGCAATATATTCCACTTACAAGTACTTGCAACATCTTTCCACCCACCATCTAATACAAACTCTAGTTTCCTAATGAATGATGAAGCTACATTTTTGCCTCATGTCTACACTGTCTTTATCTCTAGAATGTCATCGCTATCTTAAAATGTGGAACCGCCACATCAACGTCCCCCCTAAAGTATGTCCCACAAATATGGAGGGAGGTAAATTCAGGTACACAGGTAAAAGACGCATAATAGGGACTACCACAGGCAGTGACACCTTGGGCATCAACCCCTACCCAATCCGGACACACTACCATGCAACCATCGCTATTTTCTCATTAGCTATGATGGTTGTCACTATATGACCTCATAGGTGTCAAAGCTTTTGGGCCGTCAGATTCGCCTTATCCAGACCATGGCCCCAATATTAACTGAGGATGAACCACTAGGACATTGAGGTTTAAGAAAATTGAGTGAGAGAGCAAAATCATCGATGGTTAGCTACGAGAATTGTGCAGCTAGCCTTGCCTGCACTAGGAGAGATGCACAGGTAGCCTCACCTACACTAGATCGACTAGTGGCCTTGCCGGGAGTAGTTGCAGCAATTGCTTCATCTCCTCCAAGCCTTGTCATAGTAGTAGATTGTGGAGTCACCTCCCTCCTTTGCTTCATTGACCAACTATATTTTCTCCTTCTCTACTTTGCCATTAACAACCTCTACATGCTTGTATTGCTCGATTAGACCATAGGTTTGTCACATCCTTCAATGTCTTCTTCCCCAATCCCCATCACATAAAGTCCCTTGCTGTCTTTCTTTTGTCCACCTCCTTCTCATTCTTCTCTCCTCTTTAGTGACTTACCTTTATGTTGAGAAAATATTTTCACCTAAATCTTTGAGTGAGAATATGTTGCTGAAACTTTCAGCTTCATAGTCATTAGAGAGTCATCACCCATTATGATGATATCGGGTGATGAATTACTTCCCTAATAAAGGTGAGTAAAATAAGGAGGTAAATGAATTCTGAATAATTTAAAACAATCCTTTAAATTAAAGGTGAATACTATTAAATTTACCAAATCATGCTCCAGGGAGTTGCTTCATAATATACACGGACTTCTTCAATTTGTATGTTGGATCATTCTGCCCTATCTTGAGCAACAAATTTTGAAGGTTTCTTCATGTATATTTCTTTTGTAAAGTTGTGTAAGGAAGAGATTCTTGAAACTCAACTGATGAAAATGAGGCAAGTGAAAATGATTACTAAAGCAAGGAAGAGAGAGATCGAATAAATCTTAGCTAGAGGATAGGTATTCAGGTAATATTCTCTATAGGTTTAGGTGTTCCTCTTAGCCACCAATCAAGTGTTTAGATGATCCACATTCCTAGGAAGTGATGTATCCACTATAAGTCCTTATTATAACTTGTTGTGGACTCACTATTGAAGTAAGAGGTAACGTTTCCCATTAAGTATTAAAATATAAGGTTTGCATCTCCTAATTATAGCTTTTCTCCACTCTAGATATGAGAATGTCAAAAAAATTATAAAAAATAGAGTGTGAAGCTAAGAAAAAATGAAGGCAGAATAGGTGTTAGTGCAATAGAATCAAGTCAAGCATAGAAGTAGAAGACTTAGTGACATAGATATAATAGACATACCTCTGGAGACATCTATTGTAACATAGTGTCGAAGAAAACAATAATAATCCTAAAAAAATATGATAGTAGAGTTAGAGCCAAAGGAGATGAGAATAAATCAATCTCTTGAGTAGTTAAGTATATGAAACAAGTATGCTCCTTAATAAAATATGAGATTTGAATCTACTCGATCATAGCTTGTGTCCACTCTAGATGTAAAAGTGTCGCTTAAACCATCTTAAAAATAGAGTATGAAGCTTAGAAGAAATGAAGGCAGGTCTGATTCAAATATCTATGTAGGAGACCTAGTGGAATGTCATAAATATAGTAGGACTTCCATAACAATAGATAACATTTTATTTAGATGAGACATCTGTCGCGGTTTAGAGCCGAAGAGAATATAGGTATACTCAATGAAAGCTATGATAGTAGATCTAGAGAGGAGATGAGAACAAATGAACTATCTTGAGTAGTTGTGGCTCTACTATATGATATAATGAGAATACAAATTAAGCTGGAATGGACATAATTAAAGACGACCAATAAATTTTATAATTAGAAGAATTGAATACATTAGAATGGAAGTTGTATGAGATTGAACTTTGAAGGAGATCAAAAAGACATTAGTCTATTTCCTAAACATAATTTTATTAATATAAATCACCAGTGATATAATTTTACATAGAACTCAATGTAGAGTTAAGATTCTTGTAGCTACCCACAAATAGTTGGGACAAGTACGGTTGGATGATAATGATGCATAAATTTAATGGTGAGGTAAGATCTATGTGATCAACCCAAAATTGTTGGAGGTCACAAGATATTTGTTTTTGTTATATATTATTCTTAGTACTAAAATCTAGACTTTTGCAGGCTGCTATGAAAGCTGCCTCACAAACGGGCAATGCCACGAAAGAGATTTCTACGTTAAGAGCTGAAGCAAAGGTAATAATTGGTTGTGAATGTGATTTCCCTCTTTGGTCCAATTTGTTAAACTATATTTGATAAAATATCTGTTTAGATCGCAAGGGATGAGGCAGCATCGGCATCCGAGCAACTTCAGGAGGCAGAATCAGAACTTAAATCTCTTAAGACAATGGCCCATAGGATGATATTATCACAAGAACTAATGGTTTGTGTTATGTTTTTATTCTTGAAATCCTATAAGTTTTCATTCTCACAACACCTTTTTTTTTTTTTAAATTTTTAATGTATTTTAATAGGAGGAAGTTGTTCTCAAGAGGTGTTGGCTTGCCCGATACTGGCAACTATGTGTTAATTATGGTAATTCATTTTCCATATGATCTTTTTCAGACTCTGTAATTACCCCTTTGATAATATCCTCTCACTATAATTTTCTTTAATGTTCATCAACTTTCATAGCTTAATCTAAGATAAAACAAAATGTTAGCGTAAGGTATTCATAAGCAAGATGACTGATATGATTCTAAATAACCAGCGTCTAGTTTAACCAGACTACGAAGGAGCTTTCTTACCATCAGGGCTCAAAAATTAAATTGAAAATATCTTTACGTCTATGACTTTACCATGCAATGTGTCATTTCAGAAGAGCTAGTTGAAAAGTCTACATTTTGTACACTAGTATGAGAATCAAACATTAAATCATGGATCTAAGTGTCAAAAGTATCACATTATCATGTGAGAACATAAAGTTTAAGGAATGGTTCTGTTTGAGATAACCTACCAAGGTTATTTCCTGTTGACGCAAGTTCGAAAACATATAAAAAAGTCCAGTAATAGGGTCTAACAACTAAAATAGAGTTATAACTGTGTGCATTCCTTGGTAATTTTAAAACAAATATGATTCATAATAAGGTGTTGCAAAATTCTACATAAACCAAGCAATAATGTAGATTTATGCTTTGTTTGCCATCAGACAAGTATGACAATGGAATTTTATCTTAATAATGTTACTCTTCACGTATGGTCAAAATTATTATTGATAACTGTGATAGACCTAGACCTAAATGTAAATATCATTTAGCTCTATGGATTCATTTGCAATTCTATAGTTATGAACGATAAACATAGTTAAAGGGAAATTAACCCTAATAATTTTTCCACTTCCATGGTATTAGAGTGAAGCCATCCATGCCTCTTGTTACTCTACCTAATAATTTTCCTTGACCTTCCCTCTTTGTAATTGAACATCAGTGACATCTTCTTCCCTAAGTCGTGATATTCTTCTTGTTCTTCCTCATGCAACACCACAAGAGCCTCCAGTCCTTGGTGTATGTTGTGACTAGCATGAGCCCGATGTCACCTCCCTTATGCCACCGTATGATCTGGAGTAAATAAGTGCCACCTCCCTATTTGTCAACCAGTTCATAGCCTCTGGGTTTGGAAAATGATCTTGGAGAGATCAATCAGCTCAACCAGACACCTCTGACATCAATCATCTTCTGATTAAATTCTTTTGACGCAGCCTCCTTTTGGCACTTTTTTCTTCCTTTGATGTTGTTGCTTAATTGAATTTGATGACTAGGTGTTGCTTTCTTTTTCTAACACTGCTTCTTAAATCTTGACTGGATCTGACAACCCAACTAGATACACCCAGCCAACCCAATTGCTCAAGTGGATCTATCTCTGTTTGTTCTCAGACAGCAGAAGTTTAGGAAGAAGATTTTGTTTATTTTCCTTCCAACAACAAAAAAGAAATTGCTTGCTCAAGGGAGTGGATTTTATGTGGATATCCAGATTTCATAGTCCACTAGATCCTCAAGGGAGTGGATTTTATGTGCAATTGCTTATTCTTTTCTAGCAGTCCATCGATTCCAGCCCTATAAGCATCTTTAACTGCTTCTCCCGCTAGGCCGCTACGAGACTCAAACATAGGCTAGAGATTTGCATATCTCTTAGTCTAAGATAATCTCCCACACTAGTTGATTACAATATTTGTGGAATCTTTTAGATCACTCCATATCTTAAGATTATGTTAAGCTTATGCAAAGTTCCTTCAAGTTGTTCATCTTGAATAAGAGCTAGAGAAAACGTAGATTTCATGAGGCTCATCCATTTTGCCTTTATCGGATGTGTACATATGGATGTTCCATCCTTTAATGCTCAGTAGAAAAATCTACATTGGTTGTTCAAATATCCTCTAAGGGATAAGTGACTTAGGAGAGGCTATTAGACTTAATTTTCCTACTGTAGGAAACTTGAGCATATCAAGGATGTTTGTTACTATCTCCATAATTACCTACCTAGTCATCCTTTCATTGACTTATGTAGCTAAATCAAATTCAACATCTCAAGAGGGCTCATTAGCACATACTTATGTCACAATATTCAATGTGTCTCACTCCTGGGTTAAAGGTGTTGGGGATGTTGCTCTTACACCTTTGTTGTTACTTTCCTATGTATTTTTATACATCGAAATTTTCATTAAAGTTATTGTCCACTAGAAACCTCACTAAATCTTTAGACTATTGTGTAACATTCAATGTCAATTTCATTGTCATATAATATTTGAGGATGGGCAAGGTGGTTACATAGGACATGAGACTGGTAGGCTGTGCCAATTGCGAGCTACATAGTTGTTTCAGCATGTTTATCCAAAATGATAGTAGTGTCATAAGAGAAGCACAGGGATGCTTACATACAAAAAATGAAAGTAAATAAATACCTCTATGATATCGAACTATATTTTTGCCAAAATTTAATTTTGCACTTCAGAGTGTCAAAAATATATAAAAACATTAGAAATATCATTATTAAGCTGAAATTATGCAAATACAAAATGAAAGCCATTAGAAATTTTTATGACTCAAAATTATATTTTGATCAAAGCATAATCTTGGTAAGCTACAAAATATGTATTGAATTTTATTCCCAGAATTCCATACGACAAGGCATTTATGTACAATCTTTGACCAGTGATAGTGTAAAAATTATACTACCAGGTCAAAATACAATCCCTCGTAACATGTTATAGCAAAAGACCAAAACTTGGAAAGTGTGTCAATGCTTATAAATAAAAATGAAAGACAAAGAATACTTGTATGGCATAGAATCATGTTTTGATAAAAAAAAAGCTTCAACACTTCGAAAGTGTGAAAAAAATATAAAAACATAAAAATGCCTTTATTGAGGCATAATTATGCCTCGACATTAATATTTTTTATTGCACATAACCATGATTTGAGAAAAACATGAGCGTGAAAATAAATTTAAAAAACTATAAAGGTTATTGAGCTGTAATGAAGCTTATAAATTAAATAGAATCCAACAATTACTTGTGTTGCTCGAAACTATGATTTGAATGTAGACTTAGTGGCTACTACAACTATTATAGTCGCCGGCTAATGACTACTAACACTGTTGTAACATCTAGTTAATGGCTGCTGGAACAATTCTACGATGGTTTTGACTATTTTGAAACGATTTTGATTAAAAACATTTTGACCTAGTTGATAAAGAGTTTTTTATATATAAAAGTACTATATAGATTTTTTGATCGAATTGAATCGATTTATTTTTACACACTGTAGTAGCTACTTCGTGGATGCTACAATAATGCTGGAATAAGAACATTTTCAATACGAAAAATATGGTGGGATTCCCTTTTGACTTTTTAAAAGCAAGGGGCGTTCTTTTGATGTTTTTCTTATATTCTCCCCAACTGACCTGGTGGCTAGGGTGTTTTTATTAATGTAGAATCGCCCATAAACTTTGACTGTTGTATCAAAATAATTATTTATTCATCAGTAAATGGTGCTTTGATCAATTCTGACTGTCAGTTGATTGTCCGATCATCAAAGTGATGAATATTCTAAAGTATTTTTGGAAGTTCATGAAAAAGGAGTCTTAGCTGGAACTTTTTGACACAGAGGGCCTTATTGGTGGGGGCATTAATGGAAACTAGATTCCTTTTTCCAATATTTCATGACCAAATTAAATGCCTTACTCCTTTTCCTTGCTAACTTGGCATGGCATGGCATTGCAACGTCTGAAACCAAGGTTGGAAACACTAAAGGTTGGATCAAAGTTTGATTGGTCTAAGAAGAGGCAAATCTCCTTGGATTCATTTGTGCTCTGTTTACTCCAAAGCGTGGATAAGGAAGGGAAAGGAATTTAAGGTGGAAACTTATCCTCAGAGGAAGAGAAGATCCTTAGAGGAAGAGAAGAGAAAG
>JBAMIB010390391.1:0-10698 GCA_037177415.1 Kaempferia rotunda | reverse complement strand
AGGTGAGCCTTTGGGATGTTGAGTCACCTAGGGAGGTGGCTAAGGTGCCCAAGGCTAAAGTTAGCCTTTGGGATTGATTTGAGTAAGGGAGCATGTGTGCCAATGGTTTGGAGACATTGTTTAGTCTCAAACCTATAATTTTGGCACATTGAGTGGTAATTCATGCATGAAAATGTGATTTAATATCACATTGCATGGAAATTGGTTTTTGATGTGTAGATTTCATATAAACCAATGTTAGGGATACATTGAGGTTTAGTATTGGCAGACACATCAAGAGGAGACCAAAACTAGGACTTTTGGGTCAAATTTCATTGAAACTTTTAGGTAGTTTAGGGTTTTGTGTCAATCTTGGGATCCGTAATAAATACATTTTTATATGTATTTTTTCCAAGTAGACATGGGTAAAACAGACCTCTCCATAAAATTTGGAGATTTTTGGACGTCTGTAGATTTTTTGGTGAATTTCAGAAGTTGGGTCTGAAATTCCATTTAGGCTATTTTTAGTGTACCAGTAGCCTGTTTCAGTAATTAGGTGCCTGGTGCAGTCGTCTGGTCTGGGTACCAGGCGACTGCTGCTATGTTATGCTGACAGGTGACTGAATTGGAGTTCAGTGTGCTGTTTAGCTTGGAGCAGTCGCCTGCCTCGTGTAGCAGTCGACTGACATAGACTGAATTGGGTTTTTCAGCCTAGGTTTATTCCTTTAAGGGGGAGTGACTTGTGTCTAATCTTATGGGGGATTAAGGGATTAGAACAAGGAAATTGATCATCATTAAGAGTTAGAACTCAATAATGAGGACATTGTTGGAGCTCGGTTTTGATGATTGGCCAAGGGGGAGAAATGTAGAGTTTAAGTAGGTAACCTACATACCTTGGCAAGGGAAAAACCTAGCTCAAGGGGGAGCTTAGGTAAAGGGGGAGCCTAGAGTTAGGTTCCGAGAATTATGTCTTTTTGATGATTGGCAAAGGGGGAGAAATGTTGGGTTTAAGTGGGAAACCAACATTCCTTTGTAAGGGAAAATCCTAGCTCAAGAGGGAGCTTAGGTAAAGGGGGAGACTAGGGTTTAGGTTCCATGATTATGCATGAGTAGATAGTTTATTTAGTTTCATGCTTTATTTATGTGATTGATGCTATATGTTTTCCTAACTTAAACTAGGTTGCCAAACATCAAAAAGGGGGAGATTGTTGGAGCAATCTTGATGCCCTAGGTTTTGATGTTTGGACAAATGTTTAAGTTAGGTTTATTGTTGTACTGATATGCACTGTGAGTTTGCAGGAGACAGATACAACAGGTAAAGTCCAAGAGTGAGCTTGGCAAAGGAGGAAAGTCCAAGAGTGAGCTTGACAATTGTATATTGGCTGCATAAGTCTAAGGGTGTAGTCTTGGCAGCGTAAGTCCAATCATGTAATTATATATTTGGTATATTGGCAGCTTAAAGTCCAAGCATGTAGTCTTGGCAACGTAAGCCCAATGGAAGATCCGACAACGAAGACCGAGGCTGATGGAAGCATCCAGAAGGCAAGGCGTAAAGGATGGGGAGGCATCCGAGGGACGCAAGGCTGATGGAGGATGACTAGAAGGCTAGGTCTAGGTTGGTTGGACGAGGACGAGTGATTGTACTCGAGGTGAAAGCCCTTGTGTTAGGGTTTCACCAGTCGCCTGCCACTAGGGTCAGGCGACTAGTGGTGATATCAGGCGACTGCTGGCTGAATTTGGAGAGCACAGAAAGATTAATCGAGTGACCAAGAGACTGAGCAGTCGCCTGGACCAGTCGCCTGGTCTAGGGAGTAGGCGACTGCTCAACTAGTCGTTGGCTAGTTTTCTGTACGCCGAACTAACCGTTGTGAGGGGGATCAGTCGCCTGGTCCTTAGAGTATGTGACTGGTGTCGGGGCTGATTGTTTTCAGCCTCCTCTATTTAAACCAAGCTTGTGTCTTGGTTGGGGTTGACGAAATATGGAGTAGTTAACCCCAGATTAGTAGTCTAAACGTGTGCGTGTGATCCGAGGTTGATCGGAAGCGTTGTGGCGAGGTTTCTGCACCCGCAAGGAGCGACGCGTGATAGCTGGAGGTTCCGGGGGCTAATCCACCGAAGGATAGGGATCGTCCACCTTACGGACAGCCGTGGAGTAGGATTTCCATCTCCAAACCACGTACATCGGTTTGTCATTGTCTTTCTAGTAGTTAGTTTTGTTTTTGTTTATTTCCGTTGTGTAACTAACCGTATAGGAAGACAAGACCACTCTAGCCGTACCGATTTGGTCCTAACATAACGATCGTTGCTGAGGCGTTACAGTTAGGCCCTGTAACGTGTTCCTTTTGGGGAACAACTTGACATTGACACAATAATTTAATTGATCCATTCATTGAACATTTGTCATAATTTTATCGTTTGTTGGCAACCTAACGCAACCCTCCTCCTTTATTCGGACTTGGGATCGGCTGTGACTAGGTTCGTCAAGGGCGGAGCTTTTACCTTTAGAGTTCTAATGAAATTTGGTGCATTAATGTTGGTATGATCACACCCATGAAAGTAGGTGCAACACGAGAACTTCCCAGGGGTTATGCATCCCAGTATTGCTCTCGCTCAAGAACGCTTAATTTCGAAGTTTTGAAGGGATCCGGTGCATTAATACTGGTATGATCGCACTAATGAAGATAGCAAGACATTTTTTTTCATATTCCTAAAAATTTATTTAGTTACATTTACACCCTAGATATGAATTAGAATCTTTATAAGAAATGTTAGGTTTATATTATAACACTTTAATTTCATTTAATGATTTCCTAATAATATTGTATATAATAGTAGAAATTATTTTTATGATATTTATAAAAACTATAGAGTAGAACCTAATATTTCAAAAACATAAAATACTATTGGTGGTAATTTAAAATATCTAAAAATATAAATTTTATTAAAAGAACGGATGAAATTTCTACGACAATTTTCAAGTTTGAACTTGAGAATTATTTACTTCTTTTATTGTTAACGAAACAGATAGTGAAACAGATTTGACGTCCTAAAATAGTGGTCGTAGAAAGTACAAAGTTTTCTCATCCTCTCTATGATTGCAAACGAAATTTTAACTTGTCTATATCAACAATAATTGTGGAATATACGTTCAGTGATGACGATCGATTTTTTCTCATGCATGACTCGCTGAATATTAAAGTCGACTTTGGCTCACGACTTTAATATTCAATTCAATTATTAAATTATTCATTCTAGAGTTTGATAAATCTTTTCAAAAACTGATAAATCGGACGAGTACAAAGAGATATCCCCATTCTACATGTCAATACCGACGACAATGAAATTTATAGTACGGGAAAAATCCATCGACCGTGATTGGCAGCGGCTCCGAGGAGGAATGCCCCGTGTGCTTGGAATGGCTACGTGGACATGAGATTGCATCCGAGGAGAAGGTGGTGAGGGAGATGGCGTGCGAGCATCGTACGTTTCCACAGCCGGTGCATCGAGAAGTGGCTAGGGATGCCCGTTAGCTGTGCAAGTATCAGATGCCAACGACGGAAGATCAGAGGAGCCGACACGAGGAGCATAGAGCTGATCGTGACCATAACTTTTGTGAGAAGAAGTTAGTCAACGGCATCGACAAGAGGAAGAACAGAGGGAAGTAGTCTAATGAAGGGTACTGAATTGATAATCTATAGCTATCAGTCCGACCGAGGAATCAGACCAGTACTGGACACTCCTCCAGCCCTTTCATTCCATAGCTGAGTTTTGTGGTTATTTTGCAGCCGATAATTGATGGATTGCAGCTTTAAATTAGCATACATATTCTGGATGCAACTATATTATTAGCCCATCTAATCTAATCGCTGTATCAATTTCCGTTCAATTTAATCTATTTGTTCCTACCGTATTGTTGGATTTCCGATCCAGTTTTTTTTTTTTTTCTTGATCATTTGGATACAAATAAATTAAAAAGTAGTAATTAAATCTAAACTATATTGAAGCAGGATCAATCCAAAAAAAAAAAAACTTCCCAGAATTTTTATTTCGAGATAAAAAACAATATATGATGCATGATTTTCCTAGATTTTGAAAGGTTGTATGGAGTAATTTTTATATTTCAAAGTTTGCCTATTCTTGATGGTAGATGAATCAGTGCCTTAAACTGATTATAAGATGCATGATTTCTTATAGATCGCTAAAACTAACCATCACGGTCAATTGATGAAATTAAATGGTTCCCGTGCTATTTCATAACTTGACACGCATGAATCTCACATAGTTAAATGATTTTGAGCTTCAAGCTATCATAATAACACAGCCATGAAAATAAGATTATGGAAAAGTATATGACATAATTGAATACTTAAACCGAGGAGGAATATGCAACTACAACTAAGACATCATTATATCATGTAATACATAGGTGTTAAACATAGTCAACAAAGGTGATGCGCGTGCAGTAGAATTTAGAGTCAGGTTGGGAGAGGTAGTCGCTCTTCTGCAGTTCGGTGATGACTCCATCCTTGTAGTACCGGGCGTCAATGAGTTTGCGGTTGCTCTCGTCATTGAAGTTCTTCGTCTCCGGCCATACACCTGCAGCAATATGAAAACATGCATGGCCGTAAAAAATTTATGTCAGGACTACCATAAGTGGATGAAAAATTAATTTACTTAGTTAAATTTTAGTTTCAAACAACATAATCAACCTGAATCTATGGCTCCAACGATAATATCCTCGCCGTGGTTTGCACTGCGAAGTAAACTAGAAAGTTGAGAATTGTTGACGCTGAGGGAGACCCAACTCCGTGTCGTCAGAGGCATGACGCATAGCACCTCAGGCAACTCTATTCATAACACATCCAACAAACATAGTAAGAGGTCGTATCGAATTTACTCACAATTAAAAAACAATTTAACAAATCAATTGCACCTTCAATTTTCTGAGCTTGGGACTCTGACAGTTTGGCTGCAAAACCAGATAATCCAAAGAAACTAGAGAATCCATAGCCGTCGACAATGGAGCTGATCGCTTCCTCCTTACTGTTCCAGTCAGGAAAACATTAAGGACTTACCTTTCACAATCTACACTGAATTATTTAAGCGGACTAAGTATTAATTAACATTGAAGCTAATTAAATTGCCTGCCAATAATAGAAGTGAGCATTCGGAGTTGCGACTCTGTGACAAGCTCCTCCAGATCTTCATGCTTGCTTTCTCCTTCGCTCAAGTAGACAATATATATCTTCAACAATAACAATTTGTAAGAGACATTCAGACATTATTATAAATATTACATGGAGCATTAAACAATCTGTGAGGAAGTTTGACTACCTTATCTAATGATGATTTCGCTGTAAGCAGAACCGATTGGAAGCAGAGCAGAGCAAGGACAACAAGAAAGGAGGCGACATGCAATTTGTTGGCCATGTCTTTCACTTCAAAATAAAATAGAGAACAATGAAAAGAAGAGAAATAAAGAGTGACGGCAGAATATGACAACTTAAGCCTTAACGAGTTGGAACTTTCGACTCATAATCGTAAGCCTTAAATAGATAAAACAATCAAGTATCATATGCTTATTTTAGAATAAGATATTGTGATTTGGATAGAAATCTTATAATTATGGTATTGGAGAATTTTGATTGTGATATTATGCTGTAATTAAAAAGATTATATAAATTTTATAACTATGATAATTTATATTCTACTATATATAGTTTAATTATAAATTTCCAAAAATAATTTAATTAATTTCTATATATATATATACTAATTCAACACGCAGAAGAGAAACATGGAGTTTTCTATGTTTAGTAATTTTCATATTATTGGTATTTATTGGAGAGAGTTTATCTTAATCTTTGTCGTATTTTGATCGTAGTTTATGCTTTCCTTTTCATGTAAAAGTTATATTTTTTTTCTTTACCAAATTAGAATTAAGATCGGATAATTATAATTTCTTTCTTATTTGAATCTTAGATTGTGATAGACTCATGAATGATTATCTCTGATTTTTTTAATAAAAAATTTTATTCTACTGGCCGAGGTCACACATCCTTTGTTTTTTCATGTCTAATATCAACTATTAAAGCTGATTAGTGGGCCACAAACTATATATCATTTACCGTCCCAACAATTTTTATTTAGGATTTAATATACCTTTATCTGCATCAATTGCTTAATAATTAAACTTGAATCAATTGGTGGAATTAAATGGTTCCCATTGTATTTTAAATGATTTGAGCTTGAAGCTATATATCCTAATGTTACAGCTATGAAAATAAGATATATATATATATATGACATCATTGAATTCTTAAAACCAATGTGGAATATGCAATTGCAACTAACGCTCGTAGATATTGAACACATTGTATATACCATGGAATACAAAGGTGTGTTAAACAAAACTTCGTCAATGTTAAACTTTATTAAGAAAAATTGTTGCGTTGTTGATGGCCATCTAGTACAAGTTGACATTAGACACATTATTTCTGGCTGTGGAATCCGGAGTCAAGCGCGAAGAGGTAGTCGCTCTTTTCTTCTGTAGCTCAAGTGGTGGTGACTAGTTCCACCCTTATAGTAGCGGGCGCCAATGAATTTGCAGTTGCACTTGTGGACGTTGAAGTGTTCGCCTTTGATTTATTTTAAATTGATAATTTTAATTTTTAATAATTAGATTAGATTTTTCTTGATAATTTTTAATTTTTTTATTGGTCCAACTTAGATTAAATAGATAATTTTAAATTTTTTTAAAGTCAAATTTAAATTTGGTTATAATGTTTAATTTTTATACTAGTTTTATTTAGTAATTTTAAACTTTTAACTACGGTAATTTTTTATTTTTTAATGATCAAAATTATATTTTATGGATACTTTTAATCTATTAATTTAATTAGTAATTTATAATTTTTTTAAAAATAGAATTTATAAATAATTTATAATTTTTTATTGATCGATCTACTTAAGTTTGTTTCGTTAATTAAAAATATTTATTAGTAATTAATTTTTTAATTTAAAAATATATTTAATATTATTTCTTTTGAAATTTTATGGACAAAATTCAAATAGGTGCTCATCATTTGTATTTACGTCAGATGGACGCCCTATTTCCGATTAAAGTCAAATGACCGATGCTCCTTTTAACGTGACATATCCAAAATACCCTTGCATTATCTGACCATATTTGACCATGTAAAACCTACTAAATAGCTTCTACAATTATACAAGTTAACATATGTATTTTATAACGTGTAGAAGATAACAATTAGCTTCTACAATACATTATCCAATTAAGATGCCACAATATTTTATTATAATGACTAATATAAATGTCTATTATAGCTAAAGTAGAATGTACCACCCTAATGGTCCTATATAGTCGGTACCATCTATAAAGAGGTAAATCAGGAAGTTATAATTGGTCAGCACGCGAAATATTTTTTTTTACTTCAATTTTACTGAAATTTGAACTCTTGTCATATAGCTGTAATTCTGCTCTATTCTAGTTAACTTAATCATGTCCTGAAAATGATGAACCCAGTTATCCTCATTGATTATCTCTGGTGTGGCCGGCCCGACCTCACAAAAATTTTCAATCGACCACCAGGATAAATCAAAAAGTACTCACAGCGAACAACCAAGAAATACAATATTTATTAGTTACGAGTCCAACTTAATCATGTACCCCAAGACCATATAACTGTCTAGTTCAGAGCCTGTGTAATGTTGATAGATGAAAATAACCTATATTTAATTAACATTATATGAAATAATATATTTTAAATGTAATTAGTTTTATAAATTAAACGGACGTCCTCCTGCAAGCATTCCATTTAAAAAAATATATTTAAAAGCTATAATTTTAATAAAACACTTTATATCAATATTATAGCAAAAGGTTATAATTTTTATTCAAAAATATTTTTAATATAGTAATACATGATATAATAATTTTAGCCCACATTATTGTAATATTATCTTTAAATAATTTTAATTGAGATAGCGAATAACAATCAATTCTCAATTCTATTTATTCACACATAATATCAAAAGTAATCTTCTAAACTCTATTGATTCCACACAATACCAAGCGATAGGCAATAAAATTTGACGTCAAAGAAGAAAGGCATGGCCGCAAATAATTATTGATTTAAAAACTTCCTTACATTAATCCAAATAATTATTTGGTATTTAGTAAATTTTTGATATTTTCTATGTTTTAGATTTTTGGATTAATATTATTTTTAGCCGCTATCTCCTTCTTAGAATGATGTTTCCCCCTAGTATTATGTTGAATTGATTACTTCCGGTATTCATGCGCGAATCAACAAATTCAATAGCTATTCGCAATTGATGCAGTGGATAACTATCAATTCTTTTAATTTACGCATGAATACTGAATTAATCTTTAAACCCTGTGTGATTCTGTAGAATGTAATGAGATAAACAACCAAATTAGACATTTAAAAACTGAAAGTGATATTCTAAAATTGTTCTTTTGTTCTTGCATCTTTCTCCTCATGGTGGAGAAAATTCGTCCTCAAATTGCCTATATATTATCATTACAAGTGTTGTTGACGCATTGCAATCTTTTTGGTGTGATGTAGCAGAAAGTTATTGAATTCGTTGATTCGTGCATATTAATACTGAAAGTAATCTTCTAAATCCTATTGATTTACACACGAATATCAGGAAATAGAAAAGCAAAACTCGTCATTCCTAAAGAATGAGATGATACTAATTCCACAAGATAAACCTCGCTTTGATACCAAACTAATACAGCGGATAACTATCAATTCCATTAATTCACATACGAATACCAAAAATGATCTTTTAAACCTTGTTAATTCCGCAAAATGCCCAAACATAGGCAACCAAACTCGATGTTTCGGAAGAAACGGCACGGCCACAATTTATTATTGATAAAAATCTCTTTATATTAACTCAAATAATTATTTATATAGACCTCAAATCGTAAGACAGAAAATATCCACACATTTAGAAAAAATTCTAAACATACCAAAAATTTAAAATATACTAAAAATATAAAAGATAGAAATTATTAAAAATATACTAAATACCTATTAAAAATAATAACAAATTAAAATTGTTTATTTTCACATTACAAATGCTAGTTGGGTTATAATTTTCATAGTTAGCCATGCAGACTGTAAGATGGACGAGGAGCGAGCAAGGATGAGAGAAGAAGAGGGAGGAAGTACTTGCTATGGATCATGCCTCCACCATTACTGATATCAAAGCCATAAGCATATGGGATCGATGATCCTAGAACTAGCAACAATCATCACACAACTATGTGGAGCACTTAAGAAGCGTTGACATACGAATCGTCAATCACCGTAAGCACTGCAATGGGGATCCTCACAAAATGAGCGTCATCATTGTGCTAAGTCAAGCTCCCAAAGCGGTAGATTTCTAGAATCCTATGGATCACAGTGAAGGTCATGTTGAAAGTCTTCGCCTTTGCCTTTGCAATTGTATCGAACAAAAGAGTCTACGACTGCACTGTAAAAATTAAGAAGAGAAAAAAGCTAGCTGTATTATTGAATCAAAAGTGTATGAGAAATAATGTGTCACGCCCCGAGAGTAGGGCTGTCTAACAAAATTCGGACATCACATCCCCTATAAGAGTGACAATATGAAGCCGACATACATTGCCCACAGGGTCACTCTACCTTAGCTAACATGGTTGGAATATATAACAAACAAAACACAACCACACAGTTATAAGCAGCCCGCACGGCTGGTATAAAAGAAACATAACCACGTAGTTAATACAACCTACATGACTGATAAAAACATAAAACAAGGTAGTGGAAAAACATAAGACACTCATGCCAAAAATGAGAATGCTAGCCGGCTAGGCTTTACACAACAACCACAAAAATAATAAAAAGTAGCCACAATGCAACATACAAAGTCTAGGCCAAATAGATACAATGTCAAGACTAAAATTAATATAAAAAAATGCAAGTAAAACAAAATTCAAATAAAATTTGTCTCTGATGTGGCGTGAGACCGGTAGTTAGGATACTCTAAGCGACTCTGCACCATCTACATGATACCTAAAAAAATAGAAAGATACATCGGGGGGTGAGTGCGGAGCACTCAACGAGTAATAGATAAGATAGTGCAGTATATATGCAATCATGGAGATCAAAGATATACAGTCTCAGTGGAAAATAAGAACATGGTCATAAACGACATAATCATAAACACAGAGGCGTAGCCACATGGAGGAGAGGGGGTGCGACCGCCCCTCTCACATTTTCTTAAAAAAATAATTATATATTTGAAAGTCTACAACGTAAGTTTGATTGGCTAATTTATCATCATTCATTGACTGGAATTGGAATTGTTCATATATTTATAAAGTTCACAACATAAGCTTCAATTAATACTATTTTTATTAGAAAATATTATGACTTGAAATATTACGCATTGAATTTTAAAAATAAAAAATATAAAAATAAACGGATAACCTAAACCGTAAGATACAAAGTGAGGACGTTAAATTAAAATTAAATCGGATTCGAACTAAATTTAATAGGTAGGTGCAGAGATAAGTGTTACATTGGTTCAAATGTAGATTGATTTGGAGTTGATTTGGTCAAGTTATTGTTGGACAATCTGCCGGAGATTTTGGGAAATTAGCTGAATTGAAATTACACCAAATCTAATTCAACTTATCTG
>JBAMIB010390282.1:0-10699 GCA_037177415.1 Kaempferia rotunda | reverse complement strand
TTTTTTTTTTGCATTATTTGATTACCTTTTTTGAAATTTTATATATTTATGGAGTTTTTCAACATTTTCGATGGTGCACATGGATGAATATTCCTTTGTGTCGGGGACCAGATTTTGGCAAATATTGTAGACCTATCTGTACGAATACTTGCCAAACGGTCCATTATTTATGATGAGCAGATAGCGTATTTACTTGAATGCTTATTGCTTTATTTATTTTCCTAATTTAAATGAATTGTCAAACATAAAAAAAGAGGAGATTGTTGGAGCAATCTCCCTAGACTTTAATATTTAGGCATAAGTTTAAGTTAGATTTATTATTGTATTTGATATGCATTGTGAGTGTGCAAGAAGCAAGTATAGAATAGTCTAAGTGTGATCTAGATAAAGGAGGAAAGTCCAAGTGTGATTTTAGCGGTGTAAGTCCAAGGGAGAGCCTTGGCAGTGTAATATTCTCAAGTGTGACTTGGCATGGATGAGAACTGAGGCCGATGGAAGCTCCCGAAGGCAAAATGTGAAGGATGGAAAAGCATCTGAATGACGTAAGGCTGATGGAGGAGGCTAGAAGGCTAGGTCAAAGACATGGAAATTAAACTTGACAACAAGGATAAGGCTGATAGAATCATCTAAGAGGCAAGGCACGAAGGATGGGGAGGTATCCGAGGGGCGTAAGGCTGAGGGAAGATGAGTTGAAGGTTAGGTCTAATTGGTCGGATGTGGACGAGTGCTAAGAGAATATACTCGAGGGTTAAAACCTTAGTTTAGGATTTACCAGTCAACTGATAGTTTTATCAATCTACTAGTGTATGGCTGGGAGTCAACAGAATGTTTCTGTTCGCTCAAGTTTTGTGGAGCAGTTGATTGGTTTTGGCACCAGTCGACTAGTATCGAATCGTTAACACGTAACGACTGAATTCCATGGAGGACCAGTTGATTGGTATAGCAATCAGTCGACTCATAGTGAGAAACATGCTTGGGTGTTTTCGCCCGAGCTCTATTTAAGAGAGCTTGGGAACCTTGAGCAAGGTTATAAAAATAGAGACGGTTAACTCCTATTATCGAAAATAATGCACAGCATCCAATGTGTTCTGATGCATCATTTCATTCTCTTGTTTTCTTATTTCTTTTACCCATCCCCTAAATCATGCACCTTCTTTATTGTAAAGGGTGCACTAACAACAGAAATCCACTGCACCCTATATTATACTTTTACACTTCTTTATTCAAAAAAGAAGAAAGAATTAATAATAATAGTAATACCTAAATATTCATGTAAAAATATTCTTATTCTAATATTATTACTATTTTATAATATATCAAAATAAATGAGCTCAATTTAATTAAAATTACTATTTATCAATTTGTTTAAAATTATTTAAATTTGATTAAATAATTCAAATTTATTATATTAGCTATCGTCAATAGCTCATATGACCACGTTGATATGATTTTGATTAATTATAATGATTTTAATTAATTTTGATTAAGTCGGTAAAAAAATATTATATTATAATAGTATTATATATAAAATAATCTTTGACAAAAATCATAGGAGTGCCGTATTTTTTTAGAATCGTTAAAGTAGTAGTCCACTTTGATTTTTTTTTATCAAAAGGGCACTCCATCTCTTGTAAAATGACACAAATGCCCTCCAACGCCCTGCATGTGTAGCAACTATGATTATTCCTTTGTGTCGGGGACCGAATTTTGGCAAATATTGTAGACCTATCTATACGAATACTTGCCAAACGGTCCATTATTTATGATGAGCAGATAGCGTATTTACTTGAATGTTTATTGCTTTATTTGTTTTCCTAACTTAAACGGATTGTCAAACATCAAAAAAGGGGAGATTGTTAGAGCAATCTCCCTAGGCTTTAGTGTTTGGGCATAAGTTTAAGTTAGATTTATTATTATATTTGATATGCATTTTGAGTGTGCAAGAAGCAAGTATATAAAAGTCTAAGTGTGATCTAGATAAAGGAGGAAAGTCCAAATGTGATTTTAGGTGTGAGTCCAAGGGAGAGCCTTGGCAGTGTAATCCCAAGTGTGACTTGACATGGATGATAATTGAGGTCGATGGAAGCTCCTGAAGGCAAAATGTGAAGGATGGAAAAGCATCCAAATGACACAAGGCTGATGGAGGAGGTTAGAAGGCTAGGTCAAAGACATGGAAATTAAACCTGACAACAAGGATAAGGCTGATAGAATCATCTCAGAGGCAAGGCGCGAAGGATAGGGAGGTATTCGCGGGGCGTAAGGCTGAGGGGAGATGAGTTGAAGGTTAGGTCTAGCTGGTCGGATGTGGACGAGTGCTAAGAGAATATACTCGGGGGTTAAAACCTTAGTTTAGGATTTACCAGTCAACTGATAGTTTTATCAATCTACTAGTGTATGGCTGGGAGTGAACATAATGTTTCTGTTCGCTCAAGTCTTGTGGAGCAGTCGATTGGTCTTGACACCAGTCGACTAGTATCGGATCGTTAACATGTAACGGTTGAATTCCATGGAGGACCAGTCGATTGGTATAGTAACCAGTCGACTGATAGTGAGAAACATGCTTGGGTGTTTCCGCTCGAGCTCTATTTAAGAGAGCTTGAGAACCTTGAGCAAGGTTGTCGAAAATAGAGGTGGTTAACTCCTATTAGAGTCTCCTAAACTCAAGAGCAATTCTAGCGCATCCGAGATGTCTCAGAAGATTTGTGGCGAGGTTTCACTACCAAAAAGGAGAGTTTAAGCTAGCTGGAGTTCTGGGGATTGATCCACTGACGGATCACAGAGATCATCCACCTTACAGACAACCGTGGAGTAGAAGCCCAAATCTCCGAACCACATTACATCGACGAGTTAGCGTTTGTATTCTTTCTTGTCTTAGTATTTATCTTTTCTATTCATAGTTTGTTTGTATTTTCCATTGTGTACTAACAAATACATAGGAAGTAAGGAGTTTGGATAATCGGCTATTGACCCCTCCCCTCTAGTCGATGTCAAAGGTCTTAAGATCCTTCTCATTTGCCATGTCTTTAACTTGACTTCTTGTGTTCCTAAGCTCCAGCACACTTAGACACAAGGTTAAATACAACAAAACCTAACTTAATTTAGTTGACCACATCAAAACCACCATGAGATACTTACACTACGCTCATGCTTCAACAATGCAACAACGTTGCAATGCTACTACGAGCTCAAACGAGCTTAGCATTTGGTAACGCTTTATTAGTTGCATCTCATTTGTAGTAATCATTTTTTTTCATACTAAATTGTTCCAAGGGCCGATAAGATTGTTACTGAACCCATCATTGTAAAAGAAATGAACCTTCCTCACTTTCAAGAAGAAGGTTAATAGTGATTGGCCATCAAAAGTGTTCAAAGTGATCGTGAGCCTTGGAGTAGTAGTCACGGGGCTGCAAACCAAGTAAAACCACCTTGTCTCTTTCTATTCTGTCTTTACTTTTCCATTGTATGACTTTTGATTTTGAAAGAATTTTGAATGAGTACAAAGCGCGATATTCAAGCCCCCCCCCCCCCCTCTTCTATCAGACACTCAATCCTAGAAAGATGGATGTACAGACATATAAGGATGGACAATTTAAGAAATAAAGATATTAGAAAGGAAGTTGGGGTTGCACTTATTAAGAGAAAACTCTAGTAGATATGTTTATGATGGTATAAGCTTGTCCTTAGATAATAACAAAAGCTTTAGTTAAGCTACATGAAACTAAGAGGAATGTGTACATCAAACAAGAAAAAGAAAAATAAAAAAAACTTGATTAGTAATAATAAAACAAGATAAATTTATTTAAATATAAATAATGATATAGTATAGGATATCTCCTAATAGTGTAAAAGAATATATATAGTATACTCCATTGATGTGTTATTTCTTACATGATTTTAGTATTGTTTAGCTTGTATTTTGTGGCATTTCATTAGCATATTTTGCATTCTTGCATCTTTCTTTTTATTTATTTTGCTCTTTTACTCTTTTAGTTTGGAGAACTACTCTTTGTTTGCTTTTATTGATATGAAACATTTTCAGAGCAAAAACAGAGTCATTTAGCCTTGGAACGAGAAGCTACAGTAAGGAACATGCTCTGACTATGTCCCAAGACATGTGCGTGTTCCTTTGGCCAAAGTTGATCGAAGAAAGAAGCAGAAATGACATTTCCAGCATTTAACACATTCGTGCCTCCCAGGCACAATCGTGCTTTTCACCACAAAATTACAGCTGAAACCTGGACTCACTTTCCAGGGTCATGCCTCCCAGGCACGGTGTCACAAAGTAGAGGACATAATCTAGGAGAATCGTGGGGCTCCGTGATGAGAGCCTCCTTTTGAAAAGCGATCATACTAGCAAGATCTCCTTGAAAGTAGGCATTGTGTTTGGGTAGACATGTGAGTAAAATTCTAAAAGTCTATATCAGTTTGTGGGGATAGGTCCACCTATATGTGAATAAACATAGAGATATAAAAGCAAACAATATTTAGGATGTTAGTAATCATTATGGTGAAAACTAAAGTCTTAGGATCGTTTCCCCTATTTTAGACTTCACCCTTGACTTCCTATACTCAGAGCTCTAAACTCTCTCTCTCTCTCTCTCTCTCACACACACACACACACACACACACAAAATTTCAATCTTATAGATAATCTACTTTGCAATTCTGACTAGTAATTGATTCATAGTCCTTGTAGGAATGATATCTTTATTACTTGATGGCAATGATGCACATGCGGATTATATACAACACCCATTTAGTGAGATAAGGCATGATTGTTGTTGTCTACAATCAAGTTAGTGCATAGCAGAAAATATAAAGAGCAACTTAAATAAATACAAACATACACAACAAATTGATTTACATAGTTTGTTGGCCCAGGACTCATAGTTCATGGCTTATGATCACACCTAAAATGCCTTTTTCTTTTCTCCTTCTCAAATACCTTTTGAGTTGAAGAAACCTTTGCAAACCCTAAGCTTACAACAATAAAACATGGGAGCACAATTGTTATATAGATAATGAATAAAATATAATAAGAATAAATGACACAATGATGCTTTTCTCTTGGCTCGCCTCTTTTATTTATTTATTTATTTTAGCTTTGGACTACTCAAATACACTCAAGAATGTAGTGATATGCTCCCACGATTGTGGTGTAGTGGTAAACCACTCAAATAATAATAAGAATACAAGAGTTTACCAAATGGGATTAATATCTTGCAAGTAACTTCTAAGTGTACGTAAGCTATTCTTTGAATTTACCCGGTAGCCAAATAGAGGGAAGATCATCTACCTCAAAGTTTAGTCAAATGAAGCGCGAACACCTAGATTATCAAAAAAAAAAAAGTGAAAAATCAAAAGGGTGACCCTTTTTATATTATTTATCAAAAGGGTGCCCCCACCCCTTTGTAAAATTACACACCTATCCTTAAGTTCACTTTTCAACTGATTTGGTTTTTTGAGTGTTCGATTTCAAGTTTAAACCCTGAATCTATAGCCAATTGTGTGAATAAGACAAGTCAGTATTATAGTAGCTATGAAATTGTAGTTGTTATATTATTGTAACAGTTACAGTTTGTAGCTACTACAACATGAATGTTGTTGAACAAGCCAAGTTTGCATTCTAGCAACTGCGATTTTATAGCTACTAATGTGAATATTAGGTGAATATGTTAAGTCTATATTATAGTAGATATGAAACTATAACTGCTACAATGTGAATATATTTTTTTTTGGAAATAGGTACAATGTGAATATTTTTGAACAGGTTAAGTGTGCATATAGCAACTATGAAACCACAATTGGCATAACATGAATAGTGTTGAATATGTCAAGTCACCTAATCGATTCAAGGTTTAAATTTAAAATCAACCTACTAAAAATATCAAAATTGGTCCATCAAAAATTTTGGCCAAATAATATACATAGGAAAATTGTGTAATGTTAAAGGGGTTGGCGAGGTGGAACACTCTTTTGATTAAAAAAAAAGGTCAAAAAGGGGTGTCCCTTTGATTATTCCAATAAAAAGGGCATCCTTTTGATTATTATTTAAAAAGAATGTAGTAGCATTCATCAAGAGCTAGTTGCCAAAATCTACAAGAAACTCCCTCTTTATAGAGTTCTTATTGGATGTTAGAATCCTCCTAATCAATCGACTAATAACTTACTCATTCCATGAACCTTCATATAATTGACTATTCTAGCCCACAAAGATTACTTGAGTCAACTGATCGACCATCTAGTCGAATGGTCCACTATAGCATTTGTGTTATTAGTTGAATCTATCATATCAACAACTCTCTTCTTGGATTCCTGCATTATCTTCAATCAACTTATTTCCATCGTTAGTCAATTTGTCATGCATCAGTTGATTACCTAATCATATAATCCTCCAACAAATACATTTTATTTGTTTGTATTCCAACCTAAGTTGACCCACCTACCATTCGATTAAAATCAATCATCAATTAACTAAAACTCTAGTTCCAACCACTCTAAGGTTGAGTCTAGTTGTTCAAAGAGACCCCATGTGTTTGAGACTTCCTTTCCTACATAGTATAAGTCAACCTCAACTTATCAAGATTTCAAATGTTTAGAGACCTAGTCCAAGATTTCACCCATTGTCAAGCATTGATTGTCCTCAACCTACTAGGACTTCCACTTATCCAGCTTCATATCAACTTTGATCAGTTAATACTTCCACTTGCCTAGAGGGCACTCCTTTATGATCTTATTCTTGTCTAGCATCTAATCAACCTTCACTAACTGAGACTCTATTGTTTGTTTGACATTCAGTCAATCTTGACCTTCAAAAGCTTCATCACTACCTGACATCCGATTTATCTTGACCTATCAAGACTTATTAGTCATTATCTATTATATAATTAACTTTGATTTATCAAGACTCTATCACTACTTGGCATCCATTCATCTTTGACCTGCTAGGACTTCATCATTGGTAAGTATTTATTTTTCCTTAACTTGCTAAGATTTCTATCATTTATCAAACATTTGGTCTACCTTAACTTGCTTGGGCTTCCATCACTTGTCAAATATTTGATTAACCTTGAATTATATGGATTCTTACTACCAACACATGTTGGAGTTTCATCTTGCAAACTCTTTGTTGGATTTCCCATTTATCAATTACCCATTGGACTTTCAACATCAACTCCCCATTGGACTTTTCATTTGTTAACTCATAGTTGGACATTTCCATTTCCAACTACTTGTCAAGCTTTCACCAATCCCAACACATTTTGAACTTTCCTCTTTGTCAAATGTCAAGTTGATCTTAACTCATTTGGATTTCATTCAATGCTAAGTATGTAATCAATCTTGACCTACTTGACATAACAACCTAACTTAAATTTACCTTAACTGTATTACCCATGATATGATTTCACTGGCATATTGTCTAAATATCAAAAACACAATCATTAGTCTATCATGACCAAGTTGAGCTTGATTGTAGTAACAATCTCCCTACTAGTACAAAGTTGGGGTCTAATTGCGCTAACAAAATTAACACTCTTCAGCAATATAGCTGATGTGTATAAATTATATATGTTTTTATACTATTTGACGCATATTTATTTGTATTTCATGAGCATGCTTTACGTTATTACATCCTATTTCATCATTATATCAATATAATTACTCTTTTAATTCAGATATCTGCTCTTTGCTTGTTTTGATTGATAAGATGCATTTTGTAGCAAAAAATGGAGCTTATTCCACATTGGAGCCAACTTGGAGAGAAAGAAGCCTAGACATGGTCGTATCTCAAAGGCACGGTTGTGTCATCAAGGAGGCTTCAACACCTTCCATGCTTCGGTCTTACCCATGAGGCACGATCGTGCCTCAGTCCTAGCGGCCCCTCTAGCTTGGGTCGTGCCTTGTCAGAATGTGTAATGCTCTAGATATGCCAAAAGGCACAACCATTTCTCACCAATAGACGCTTCCATGTTCTGGTCGTGCCTCAAAGGCACGGTCATGTCTTTAGAGTAGTGGATTTTATGCCCCAGCATGTCTAATAGGCATGACCATACCTTTGTAGATAGTGGCAAATATACCACAAGCGTGCCCTTCTAGCAGCAACTTTAATGTGATAGTTGTGTTTTTTGACATGGTCGTGTGGTGTAAAACAAGCTTCGACCATATCTATGACATGGTCATGTTTCACAGACAAATTGAGGCCCAAAACATTGCTAAAACTTCATTAAATTCCTCCCACATGACCAGGCCATGCTAAAAAGCACTGCCATGTGAAATTCAAGGCTTTCCAACATGTTTTATGGTAAGGTCGTGCCTTTTAGGCACGCTGTGTCGAATCCTGGAATTTGAGCACTACATATCAAAAGTAAATTGGTCATAACTTTCAACTCGATTAAAAATCATGAATCGTGTCACCTATCAAAAGTTAGGTAATTTCAAGATCTATAACTTTACTTGAGAGGATAACCCGAGATAACCTAGTCTAATGGGTGGAAAATTAGTTTTGGAGGATCCTAATAAATGGGGTAGATATGGAAAGTTTGAGGAGGTATAAAAGGATCTAGCAAACCCTTTCTTGACTCATCTTGGGTTGGGGGCTCCATCCCCTTCCTTTGGGAAAAAGTTTTTGCCTCTTCGGGGAGACCCCTAGAACCACCATTTGAGGAGTTATCGATGATCTGTCCACCACCAAAGCATGGAGATCCTCCTAGAGACATCGACAACGCATTGTTAAGCTTCTCTTCTCCCTTCTTTATGATTTGAGTTATAGTACACTATTCTTCATATCTTTTAGTTGTTTCTTCATTGCTATGGAGTAGTCCTCCAAATTCTACGATGTAGGAAATAATTATGATGTGTTGTGATGTTAATGTATAAACTATAGATTTGGTCATTTCTTTATTCAATGACATGTTTATGTCTTATTCTTATTTGATTAAATGTGTGATAAATGAATGCATGTATGTGATATTTGATTGAATGGATGTGAAGGATTGGTCACCATGAGGGGAGATACTTTAGATTGTATGACTAGAGGACCCTTAGTGACCAAGGGTATCTCTTAGCCAGACTTTTTAGAGTATTGCCTTGAAATAGGGGCCAAATCACTATAAGGGATTAACTAATTAGAGTTTAATGAATTTTCCCTGACTTAATGATAGGAAGTACCTTTTGTAATCTAGATTGTATGATTGGGGTCTTTTAGTGACAAATGGCCAAAGGGGTATCCCATTAACTGGACTTTCTACATTACCTATTCTACTTAATAGCATTGAAATCTAAAGGGGTAGACACTCTAGTACCAACTTCGCGAGTTTACACCGGTATTTGGTTAGAATCCCTACAAGAGCATAGACATAGAGGAAAGGAGATGAACAACTCATAAAACATCAACTAACATCATGATGAAACTGAAATTCTAGAATCATTCCCCCAATCCATCTTTTCTATTTACTCTCTCTATCTCTCTCTTGTACACACTTGCATTCTCACAACTTTTGATCATCTACACAATTTACTTTGCGAAATTAGCTAGTACTTAATCAACAGTCTCTGTGGATTAATATTTTTATTACTTGACGACTTAACCATACACTTGCAACAAGACAATAAGTTTTTGGTGCCAACACCAGAGGTTGTTTCTGATTAACATTTTTTGATAAGCAATTTAGTTACTTTAAACACTTTTCTTTTTTTTTTTTAAATTACATTTTCTTTATTATTTTTAATTTTATATTTTTCTTACTTGTTGCTTAAATTCTGTAATTTTCTTTTTATAATATTTTCTTTTACTACTACATGTCTATCCTATTCTAACTATTACCTTTCAGATAGACATGGTTTCCTTGAATGCAAAGATGGATGCTCTAATTTAAAGGTTCCACCAAATTACGTACTGTTGTGAATTCTCCTAATGTTTATTGTCAAATTTGTAGTGCAATAGGTCATGTGAATGATAATTGTCCCATACTATTTGACCTCTCACATAGAATACATGGAGAAAAATGGGGTGTCTTCCCCAATTATAATCAGTGTTCAGTACAATATTATTGAGAGGCTTGTAATGTGACATGTGATATAATCAAAAACTATATCAAGATACATAATTTGGAAACATCATTAGATAATCTCAATAGAAATTTCAATGAAATGACCTCATCATATTCATACACTTATAAGTTCAGGTTGGAGGAACCCTCATAATTTTTTCAGGAATAATCAACAACAAGGAGAGCAAAACAATTTTGGGTCATCAATGAGAGTTTTACAACCATCTTAGTAGGAAAAAGAATAGAGAAGATGACAGAAGATATCTTAACCTCACAAGCTCATATCCATGAGTGCATCAAGTAAATGAATGCTAAGTGCAATGACTGTTGGACTTTCCGGACCGTAAAAATCGCTTTTTGCATTGCGAAAACCCAGAAGTCCTGCCACGGATCCGTGAGAATATTATAAAAATTTAACTTATACATGTTTAGTACCTTAGATTTACTTTAGAT
Source organism: Kaempferia rotunda (assembly GCA_037177415.1). Lineage (NCBI taxonomy): Eukaryota > Viridiplantae > Streptophyta > Magnoliopsida > Zingiberales > Zingiberaceae > Kaempferia > Kaempferia rotunda. The sequence continues at coordinate 197 of JBAMIB010390282.1, read as the reverse complement.
CTACATGAAGAAGGGTATACTTTTGAAGCGAAGCCCTTCGCTTGTCCCGCTCGTCCAAAAGGCCGTCGGATCTCGTAGAGAGTCAAGTGAACTCTCCTCTACACGTATCCACACGAGCAAGAGATGGAGGAAAAGCTCCAAAGTGTGCTAGCACTCAAGAACTTTCGGCAAAGAGAGGAGGAGAGGTAGAGGAAGAA
>JBAMIB010390064.1:0-10700 GCA_037177415.1 Kaempferia rotunda | reverse complement strand
AAGCGACTGGAATCGGGGATGGAGGAGGAATGCGATGGAAATGGCTAGGGAAGGTTCTGCTCTATTCACCACTGCCGCCGCTGCTGAACGCTGATTGACTAACAAATACGTTTCCACTTCTAACCTTTATATATATTTATGAGAAAATTTCGTTTTACCTCACACAGGATAGAAAATTAAAAGGGCACCCTTTATTAAAAATCAAGCAATAACCAATAAGTATAGAATAAATGTGCAAAAAGAGTGATAAAAAAAACTAGTGTAAACGAGAGCTTCATGGATAAGCCAATAAAGTAAATCCTCTTTGCCAACAACTATACAAACAAACCAGAGAATTGAAGTAACAAAAATTATTTAAACCACCAGTTGTGACACTCAGCTGAAGTTTATTGGACCAAGGTCAATTCAGAGAGATTAACTAGAAAAGGCACAAAACAAATCAACTACAAGTTATGAAAATTCTTATACTTTCTTCAGAAAGAAACGGAAGAACACTCAAGAACAACATAATAAAGTATCAGCAAATCATCTACAGGTTCTCATCATTAATATGCAACTCTCCAAAACCAATAAAATTGGATTTATATGTAGAACAATGATCCAGTATGAAAGTCTTTGAAAAGCCACATCCTTTTCCTATACAAGTGAAGAAGAGAGCACTTTGAATAGCCTTACAGAAACCTTATTCCAATTTGTTGTTAAGAAAAAAGAATGAAACCTGCTTATCACATTGTGAGGGTATCAGGAAGGGGAGTTGGGGCCCCTAAAATTTTGCCTCCAACATCGGGAAAACACTCTTGGTTTGGCAACAGGCCGACTTTACCATCGGCTTCCACTTTGATGGGGTATCTTAGTAGATGACCTGTTAAGATTGCCATCTCATCTGAAGTGTATTTGGACCAGTTCTCTTCAGCTATGTTGTTGACGAATTTGACGCACTCCAGGCTGCTGGGATCACTGAATCGGTCGTCTACCATCCCAAGATGCTCTTCCCACAGTGACATTCTATATCCATACACCTGGAACAATTTTCTTTAGAACAAAACACAGTTACGGAAATAAGATATTGATTCAATGAACTTCATAGTATAAATGGGGAGAGTTTTGCCACAATTGCAGGACTGAGGCAGCAGGGCGATCCTTTGTTGCTAAGGCAAGAAAGAGTTACTTGGGGTTTAAGTCATTTTAAACCTCATTGATAAAAACCTCGATATTCATGTTGCATCAATCCTAAGAGAGCCAATATTGCACCTCACCTCTGTGTGTGTGTGTGTGTGTGTGTGTGAAGCTATTTTCCATTGTCCACTCTATTTTTCCCAAAACTTCTCAAATTAAGTCTTTTTTGAATTTTAACATACTTCATAAAGCCCAGGGAAATGACTAGCTGAATGTGCATGAGTGTCTTTAGATGGTTCATAAACTAAATGATAGAATGATAGATAGAGAGAAGGAAAACCGAAGTTGATGACTGATGCTAACCTGTCCATGCGGATGTCTTTTCTTCATTGCCCAAGTATGATGAGGCTGATAAGCTCCCATAGCTATTTCAGTATCTCTTGATCCAGACATAGATCTTTGATTAATATTGGCCGAACCAACCATCACATACTCATCATCAACAATCATCCCTTTTGCATGGACATATATCATGAACCGCCGAAATTTTTGCGACAAATTCTGAGCCCATTTGAGATGTGAAAAATGAAAATAATTATCAAGCATCAACAAAACAATAAATATTCAATTTTCATGAAGAACATCCAGTGCCTGAATAGCTAGTTTTGATTTGTGCTGAACCCCTACAATCAATAGTAGTCTCATGTGCAAGGAAGTATCAATTAAATTAAAATGAAAGGAAAATAAAATATGCCAGTGTGTAATTCATTGTGGAAATTGGAAAATTTAGAAGAATTTGACCCTAATGAACAATCCATGAGAAATACAAGACAAATTATGTCTTAACTAGATCAGATCCTTTGGCCAGTGTAAACTATGTTAAAGATAGTAGGACTTGAGGAGAGAATAAAACTCCAGTTCTTAGTCTTTGTTCTTAAAATATTGGAGCAAAAGGTGAAATCATTACCTTAGTGGCTCCCCATATACTCTACAAGGGGATAAATCATAACTCATAAGGGGCATTTGCTGCGGCTCTTTGCATGGGAGGTCAGACACCCAACGAGATATTTTTGTACCCGCTGAGAATTGACCCTAAGACCTATTGCAGCAAACACCCATGTAGGTACCAACTGCACCAACCCGTGGGGGTGTTTTGTTCTTAAAATATGCTTTCATACTAAGATGTCCACCGACTAAGTATCATGACAATTTGCATTAGATTGGACTCCCAAAGGAGCTCAAGAAACTGAACCAATATAATTTTAGGGGATATTAACCTTTTAGGTATGTGACCTATCCCGGTCACTATCAGACTGTTACATGGAAGAGATTACTACCACGACAAATCTTGGACTAACTAGACTTGAATCTAATGAAGAATGCCTTTGCTGTCAGCTTACTCTTTGCAAAGGACCTGGGAAGGAAAATAAGTAGATAACGGGGTAAAAAACATGCAAAGTTGAATGCAGGGACCATGCCCATACTATTAATTATGAGCAACTCATCACATCCATGCACCATTGTCGGGCACTATATGACATGGATTTCACATGCCTCCAAGCCAATTACTTCCATGATTGTTCCTATACGAGGTGATCCTCTTATTCTCAAAGATAAACAAACCACAACTTAAGTACAATAATGAATGCAAGTAACTTATTCAGAAGACTGTAGTTGTCGATATGCCATGGATATATTACCGCAGAGCTCTTTTCTAAAGATTGAACATTTTGTAACAGTTTGTCCTTCATTGTTTCACGTTTTCCCAGACAAAAGAAATTTAGGTAATCCTGTGGATGTGCATCTTTAATGTTCATTGATCTAATCTCCTGTGCCACAATTCCATACATCATTTGCATTGTCTGGCCCTGCAAGAAGCATAAATTTTAATACTTACTCCTACCCAATAGAACAAAAAGTTCTTAGAAAACCTAGTTGCAGACAGCACATTCCACAGCTTAAAAAGATTAAAGTTAATATCATAAGATAAATCATTATTTCCTAACCTACCCAGATGTGTAAATATAACATTTTTATTCTGTCCCTTTGAAACTAAATAGTGTTATATAAATGATTCAAATTGCAAGTATTTCCAATTTAAATAGTTCGAGGGCAGAAGTCTCTGGAAATCTCATTGTAACATAAGGTTAGAGAATGAGGCTATATAAATAGTTTGAGGGTAGAAGTCTCTGGAAATCTCATTGTATCATAAGGTTAGAGAATGAGGCTCATATAAATAGTTTGAGGGTAAAAGTCTCTGGAAATTTCATTGTATCATATGGTTAGAGAATGAGGCTCATAGGACAGAGAACACCATGATATATTAAACATTGATAGGCAGTAAGCATTAGTAGTACTTCCATCATAATATGTACCTTCAAATAAGTGAATACAATAGCTTTTATCTGTATCTTAAGGAACATCCACAGATCCTTGGATTATGTTCTCGTACAATTTGGAGAATAGAGATGGTTACTTTTTCAGATTGTTGATCTTCCACAAGACAAAAAGAGTTTCAATAAATTCTACACAGAAGTTAACAATGACCAAACATAAAACAGTTTTCTGTAGCCTCAGCAAACTGAAGTAAAATGGTAACCCTTGATAAATTATATATCACCATTCACCCAGTGCATGTTAGGTGCAATATCAGGGGTTGGGTAGGAGGATCTTGTCCTCCATTGAACTCAAAACCCTTGGTAAATCATATTTAAAAAAAAATGTCAGACTATATAGTTCCTTGGTAAATGGCTCTTTGTTTCATTTATAAATACTTCTGAGCTTAGAAACTTACAATTCATAAATAGTTAGCCTGTAGTAGGTTAATTATTGTCTGTTATATTAAGCGTGATCGTAACAAGTTGAAAACATAGGTCCATATCAAACCAGAAGTGATATGAGCTCTACTGAAGGACTGGTGCATGATTATACATGACATCCTCTTGAGGATTACAGATTATCAAATTCACAGAAGGCAGTGGAACTATCAAAGAACAATGGTGGATCAATGCATACATCTTCAAAGAAGATTCATTTCACCCAAGTCATTAGACCAGAAAGACCACTTGACCGGATACTTGAAATAATTATGACAGTAATGAGGAGGTTCATTTATGTCAGAAGTGTCTAAGCAATACTGGTATCACATTAACCTTCACGTATTCTCTTCTCAGGCAAAGCTCTACTAGGGATCTTCCTAAGATATATTTGGCAATGTCTGTCCTACAAGGAACTATTTATGCCGTATGTTATATTACTTTATTTCGGAATGAGTTAAAAGCTAGCCTCGATAACTCCAAACAAATCTAACATCGTTAACTTTTTATAGAAAAACTAGAACCTGACTTCTGGTTATTTGACAGACTTGCAAAACCCTCATGACAGAAAACTATTTGTTTCTCCAAAATTTCTTTTAATCTAGAAAAAGCTTCAGCAGTAGCATGTCTTCCAATTTTCCAACATCATCACTGATATCAACATGGCTCTTAAAGATGTTCTTTCGATTCATCAAGAATGTAAGTGTTAGATCATGCTGGTACTGAGCAATGCACCATCACTTTCTCCAAAGTTTAAAAATGCAAAAACCAAAACAGTTTATTTGGGCATATTTAAAAATTATAAGGAGATTTCAGAACTTCAACTTATCAGAGAGAATTCCAAGTGTTGTGGAATGTACCAATGAAACACTTCTAAAAAATCTATGGATTTTCTCTTTGCATTGTGCAAAAAAAAAAAACGAACAAGTTATTTTTTCAGACTGATAATCTATATGCATCATCACAAACATAGTACAAAGCATCATTATCACCTACTGAAGTAATAATACCTGCCAAAAAAGAATTTCTTGCACAGCGTTAGAATTTGGATCTCCTTCGGGCCACATTGGTATAACTACATAAACTGCAAACCTCTCTTTGGCTCTAATTTTGCTGGCAATTTTCAAGGCCAATTCCATCGGTATCAGATTATCAGCTCCTGTGGAAAATTAAATTACAATATGATGTCAAAAGCTATTGAATTGAAAATCTGCAACCTAACGATTCGAGGATCAAAACATAAACGTAGAAAACATAAAACAAAAAATGCAACAAAAAACTTGCATAGTATTTGATTATTCAGTCCGAAGTTAAGCATGGTAAACCACCATTAAATATTTCTAAAAAGATAGTCTTATAGTTCTGGCAAATGATTGAAAAAAAAGTAAAAAACTGTGGCAGGCAGGATTATTAAGTTCCAAAGTGGTCAGAGACTCATATCAACAAGGTACAATAAGTAGATTTATTAGAGTTTGGAGTTTAGTATCCTTTATGGATAAGTATCATGGTCCACATATTTTTTAGTTTGAAAATTTGAAAAAGCATTGACTTAACAAGGTTATGCATTTCTCATCTGACCATTCTACATCAGGATAAAATTTAAATGTTCAAATGATAGAAACTTTAGCAGGAAATATAGTTGTTGCAGAAAAAAACATAAGCACGAGCCTGGATTTCTGTAAGAAGGCCAAGCATATGAAGAGCCAATAAAATACTGATTTTCAATATATATGAAATGTTGGGCAGATCTGATCGCCTTTACATATGCTGTGTGGATGCTCTTATCAATGACTAGATTCTTCCGACAAACAAGATTCTGCAACAATAAAGTAGATACAGCAAAAAAGTTAATAGATGAAATTTCTAACATCCAAAGAGCTTCTGAATCTGACCTACAGTTAATGCAGCATAGATATGCAGATGAGTGTTCACAAAGTTTTCAATAGAAAGTCAATATTTCATTGGTGGATGATGTATATCATCAAGGAAAAATAGACTAACCATCTTTAAAGCCACTTGGACATTACTGGGGAATCCCTTTACTGATCCAGAATCAATGGACCGAAAGACCTGGACAATCATAGATAATTAAGTTTGACTGAGTAATCCTCAAGACAATATTGATAAAATTTATCAGCAATCCATTGGGATACAACCTGAACATGCCAATGCTCAGAATCTTCACTCCTGGCAACCCATAAGCTTGGATCATCTTCTGACACAGAAAGTGAAGGACTGAGAATCCAGGAAATACGTTCAAGTTTTATTAATGCATCATCATGCCATCGGGGTGTTTTTCTTAACCGTAGACTTAATTCCCGCCATTTTGTTGCCTTCCGCCACCTCTGCTCAAAATTCTTCAAGATATCATAAGCAGCAGGACCTTCAATTTTACAATGTAAATCATGCCAAGGTTGTCGCGGGCCTTTTGTTCCTGTCTAATACAGAATCAAGATATAAAAAGGTAATACGAACTACAAACAATAAGTACCGTAGAAGTGAAAATTCCTAGATATAAGTTGATCAACATGACAAGTCGTATGTATATTGATCCAGTGGATAGAAAAGTCAAACAAAGTCAAGTCAATATCCCGGTCAAACAGTGCACAAGGCAGTAGAGTCGGATGACCTCAGGGCAAATCCTGTCCGGATGGCTGATCGGTATAGCAGCGAGTGCTGAAAGTAGCCGACCGACTAAACCACATGGTAGGATGACCCAACTAGCCCAAAGCGAGTGCTGGAGTAGATGCTGAACGAACTAGTGGAGCTAACCAAAATGGCTGCGCCACCCCCACCTGGCCTCAGACCAGCATAACAGCAAGTGTCGAGTGGTAGCCGACCGAGTGAACCTCTCGGTCAGGTGGATCGACTTGCTCACAACTAGTGGTAAATGTCGAACGAACCAGACTGGCCAACAGAGTGGTCGCTTGGCTCTAAGCTCGTCTATCATTTTTGTCGCCTAGTGCAACAATCACAACAAAATATTTGGTGACAGAGAATATCCGCTGTCATTTCTTGTACGGAGGAAGTTTCCAAGTCTGACACGTACGGATAGTGCCCCAATTATGGCAAGCTCATTAAGGAAGGGAATCAAATGCCTATGTTAATTAGGGAATCCTTTGATTCTCGCGTCAAATAACATTCGCCTATAAATAAGACTTCTCATAAGCTGCAGAGGTACGCAATAATCATCTTTTCGACATCTGCCTACTTCTTCTTCACCTGCGTTGCACTAACTTGAACGTCGGAGGACGCCCTCCCTGTCCCTGAGTTGGTTGCTGACTTCTTTCTTAAGCCGTTTGTTGGTGCGCAGGATTTCGAGGATTTCTAAAGAACAACGCGTTCTTTTCTTAGTGATTTTTCTCCGGGTACACGTAGACAGCCACATCCCCGGTGTCCATCTCCAAGTTTGCAGACAGGATCATATATTACTCCAGTTACTCGTATAGCTTGCTGTTTTTATTTGCTAGAGTTGCATAGTTACATAAAGACCAATTAAACAATGATTCCGATACACAATCACATTTATATAAGTCATTTATAAATAACTTGCCAGATTTACAATAATAAATAACTCATCATAGTTCAGGCAAATTTATCTAACATGAGCAACCATACCAAATTGCTTATTTGAATTTCTAGTCACGGGGTGACCAGTTGGTTAAAGGGTGACAGATTTGCTACAATGGGACAGGGATCAATTCTCCTAGGAAAAAACTCCTCCCACCCCCTAGCCACTTGGTAGTAGGTTATAAGTTGACCCCGTGATTTACCTCCTTTCACATAGCCAAGGGATGGGCGGCGAGGGGCGGCCGGGGTGAACATAATCACCTTTCTTGCTAAAATTGTTTGAATTTCTAGTCCAAGCTCACCAATATATTATGGAAAATTCATCTCTAACATGAGGTATAAATAACATGACTTAGATTATGAAACCAAACACACAATATATATTATATCCTGCCATTGGGCACTTGTAAAAGTATTTGTTGGAACAAAAGGTGATATCTCTCATCCTAAGTGACCCAATATCATTAGCCTCATGGCAAGATACATAAAGGTATATTACAGGGAGTGTAAAAATATTTGTTTTTCCTATGAAAGTGTAAAAGTATTTGTTGATAACACACATGATGGACAACCTTGGCTTATAATAAATATGATTAAGATCCATTCATGAGATCTTTGACATGATTTATGTGGGCTGCTGGTGACTAATGCAATCTTCAAATTTTTTATCCAGAGAATCTTCAGACTGGCATCAGCCATGTTAGACATGCGACATACACACAAATAAATATTTATTATCCAATCAAAACCAAGGTAAAAAACATTGGATGTAGTCATGTAAATCTTTTCCCTCCCTCAATATTGTGTAGTATTGTTTCATGTGTCCTAGGATATTAGTGTCTAAAAATTACTAAGAGTTCCTTTTTTAGAATGAGGTTTTTGCCTATGTAACGGGGAACTTGAGTCCTGACACTCATTTTGCACCTTGTCACATTGACGAGGATTACATAGGACATGACAAAATTTAAGTATAGCTGAGGATGAGCTACAGTCCTGACAAATTAGACACAATCTACTCATTGGTAATATTGAATGCCATAATCACTTCAAGGTAAGTATTGAAAATCAGGGAGCTCTTGGTTCAATTCTAAAGAATGGACAGTTATACGAAAAGGTTCCCAAAAGGCTTATTATTGCTGGTCTCCTGTCTGCTCATCAATACAACCAGGGACTAACATATTGGGATACAAACTCTATGCTATTCATAGTCAGAATATAACAATGCATATTCACAATTGATGCATATAACCTAAGTGCCAATAGAATATGCTAAAAAAGCATGAACAACCAAGGGTCAAGGGCCAAAAACAAAATTTTCTAAACTGGCTAATGTTGTTAAACAATTAAGCCCGTGCATATATTTGCATATATTTGGTTAGTTGGTTCCAACAAAATATGAGGAACTCAAAAGGAGGAACAAGAAGAGAGAAAAAAACTTACAGAAAAAGTGGGATTATGGAAATCATTCTGAAAGACTGTATCCAGATCACTAAAAATTCTATGCTCTGGTGTATCATAGCGGCCATCACAAAGGTCAAGACCACCTATAAAAGCAGTTATCTTTCTCTTATTTCCAGAAGCTTGTGTATCAACCAACACACATTTCTGATGGTGTGTATAAAGAGTCCCTACTACCTGTACAAAGAGTCAAACAAGCTAACCACCTGTACAAAAGAAACTGTTTTTTTTTTTCTAGATTCTTGGTAGCTAAGAATCAGCTTTCATTCACGGGCTAAGAATGTAACTCCTATCTTAATATAGAAATTATTCATATAGCAGACTTCTATGGCAATTTCTTTCATAAAAACTCTTATAAAACTGAAAATTTTCAATCTCACACAAGTTTCCATTGGATTGTAATTGGAAAAGAGATAGTAATTCTAAAAAACATAAGGATCAAAGTTAACGTTGAAAGAGCAAAAATATATTTCAAGATCAAAATTTAGAAATTAAATTGTACCCAAAACCAAATATAACTCTTGGATGTGAGTTGAATAAGGTCACATAGTTGTTTGGTTTAATTTCAAAGAAATGTGAAAAACCAAGTTAATGAAAGAACTAAAGACGTCCTAGATTCAAATGTTAAAGCTAGGAGTGGAATGATAAGGAAATCCAAAAAAAAAAAAAAAATTATGACACAAACTGGTAAAATTACATTGTAGAGTTATTTACTTGTGAAGATATAAAAGTTGTTTGCCTTAGGTGATGCTTTACTTTTTCTCAAACAAAAATATATACACTTCAATGGTGGATCACTACTAAGCTGATGGACAGCAATGACATGCTTTTGAACATGTGCAATAGTTAAGATTCACACTTGCTAACATCTAGTGAACATTGTGATTAGCATGCATTTACTGAAACACAGTGACAGCATAACTTCAGACAAAGCATAATATTTCCTTTCTTTATAAAGAAAAAAAGTAAGATAAGGAATCATATCTATGTGCCACAAACCTTGGTTATTCTGCATTTTTTAGTTCACCGTTCGTACATCATTTAATTTTCAAACCAAAACCACTAAACTCGAGCACTTGCCAGAAATTATTCAGGTAAATGCTACAGTGAGTCAGGAACTTGATTGCTCAGTTTAGTTGAAGGAAATTTTCTTCTTCTTCTTACAATGTAAGAGCTAATAAGCATCTCTTTTTTTGAAAGAAATGATAAATTGTGAACATGTCTATATGACTCAAATATCATATTCAAGAAAATGTGATGGTGTTAAACTTGCCTGCTGCTTGACAATGCTTAGCTTATTGCTTGCATAACGTGGTGACAACACACAAATAACTGAGGAATGTTTGAAAAACTTCCGAGTCTCTTCATCATGAGTCTGCATCACACCACCCTACAAAAGTATATGCAATACAGATCAATGAAATATTTTGAGCCAGAAGCAGGCTCATCCCACATTGCAGACATAAAGATTTTTGCTTTCTTATACAATCTGATCATTAAGGCCCTCCAGATTAGATTTCTTTCGCTAGTCAGCATGATTCAAAACGGTTTCTGCCATATTCTCCCAGACAAAGGAAGAGAATTACATGAGTAACCAAAGGAGATGCAAACAGGAAATATATAGAGATGCCGATTAGAACGCCGATGGAAAACAAGAAGATGAATGATTAAAAGGACTTGCATTGGAAAGTTCTTACCGTCTTGAAGAAGAATTTGTCGTGGGATGTCTTGTCGTCCCAA
>JBAMIB010390063.1:0-21162 GCA_037177415.1 Kaempferia rotunda | reverse complement strand
TTGATACATATGAAGGATACCTACAAATCTAGGAATAGAAACTAGGGATTGTCTAATGATCTTATATCAATCATCTAACACAATGAAACTCACACTCAAAACACATCTTTTAGCTTTGGTTTTCTTGTTTCTTGTTTCTTTTGCTTTCTTCATTTGCTAGTTCATACTTGTTCTTACTTAGTTTCTATTACATTGCATAGGATCATCTAGCTGATCCATGTGAGTACACCTACTAGTGCTTAAAACTCAATTCCATGTGCATATTCTCATACACTTGTGGGTGTATCATGAATGTGCCCTCGCGCCTTTGGCCGAGAGCAGTAGCTTTTAGCTGTGAGGGCCTCCGGCAACCCAGGAGGCACCCTTAGCACTGTTCATCTCCGGTCAAACTCCAGTTTTAGCCCTGCAAAATAGTGTTAGTGCCACAAAAAAAGTATATACCATGCAAAACAAAATTAGTACAGTAATTATGAGAAGTATTAATTAGGCTTTGTCCCTCCAGGACCAAAACCTAGTTAAGATAGTCAACTTAGATCTCCAAAATTGTTCTAAGCTGGTCCAACGTTTTTTGTTCCTTCCAACAGGAACGCATCCTCACTAAGTCACTCTCCACCAGTGTCTTACCTTACTTACCTTCCGGATCAGACATACAGACTCGGGAATCACACATCCCGCTCACCTTTCAGAATTGCACATCCGGATCCACCTGCATCAGGAATCAAACATCTTGATGTGCCGAAATCACACATTCGGGCTTCACCCCCATCGGGAATCGAACATCTTGATGTGCAGAAATCGGACATCCGGACTTCACCGATCAAGAATCGAACATCCCAACTTGCTGGAATCATACATCCGGACTTCACCTATCGGGAGTCGAACATCCCGACTTACCGAAATCACACATGCAAACATCAATGTAATGGGAATCGGAGACCCCAATGCAGTACAACCTGCAATTTTCATAGAGTGGTTAGATTACACGGAGTCTACTTTAACATGTTTGTCATTCATCAAAACCTGAGTTTGATTATTAGTGCAAACTACATCAATAGTTTGTAGATGCAATCATGTTTTGATGTGTGTGTTTAGAGTTTAAGTTAGGTTGTTTTCTTGCTTTGATATGTGTTGAAGTCATGTAGGACTTGGAGAAACACATGATGATCTCATCCAAGGGCTCAGGTCCATGAGTTGTTGAAGGATGGAGCATCCGAGTGACCTCCAGATAAGGAGCAACAGAGTGGAGTCGATGAAACGTACTTCAAGGAAGCACAAAGTATGGCATGGAGAGGAGTCGTGGGCTCAGGTGCATTCGAGGGACAAAGGCCGAGGTAGAGGGCTTAAAAGGGCGACTCCGGATTGGATGAGAGTGAGAGTTTTATAGCATGCCAGTCGACTGGCACAGTGACCAGTCGACTGGTATCGGGGATCAGAAAAACATAGAAGGTTCTATGCTCAATGGCAATGAAGGGCTGTCGAGTGGGTAGTCGACTAGCCTCACTATCAGTCGACTGTCCAATCGACTGGTAAGGAGCCGTTGGCAGAATCCTAGATTCGACAGAAAGTTGTTGTGTGAGAACGGCTACACTAGTCGACTGGTCAATCGATTGGTGTAGGGCTGAGTGGATTTTATGCTCCACTCTCTCCTCCTATTTAAAGAGGGCTCTTGGGCATGAAAGAGGCTAGTGCTCTAATGCTTAATTCTATGAGATTTGCCCAAGCTTTCTAGTCTTCATCTTCCTCCTAATCTCACTCCAACTTGTAAGAGGAAAAAGATCATTGTGAGAGGTGTGTTTTACCGAGAAGAAACAAAATTCATATTGGAGACTTGTGTGCGTGCGTTGACCCTTGGACTAGTCACCTCCGCTGGAAGTGGATACCAAGTAAACGAATTGTATTAGCATTACTTTGTATTGTGTTCCTTATTTTGTTTAGTTTGTATTTCTACTACGCACTAACCCTAGTATGAAGAGAACCAACATTCGATCCTCAACAAATGTTATCAGAGCCTCATACACCTTCAACGGACTAATCACCAAGAAGAGCAACAATCAAAAGATGGACGGTTCAAGTATCCATCCACCCAAATTCAAGAGAGACTTCTCTTGATGGAAAAAAAGGATGGAGGTATTCTTTGAAACCAATTTTGATGTTATACTAATCATGGAGAATGATTTTGAAATGCCTAGGGATGAACACAACACGATGATCGACAAATCAAGATGGACAAAGAAGCAAAGGGAAGAACATATAGCAAATTCGAAAGCAATGCATCATCTCATCAACATGTTTCCCAACAAGAGGAAACAATAATTGAAAATTACACTAGTGCTAAAGATTTATGGGAGAAACTAGTAGAGCTTCATGAAGGCACATCTGAGCTAAAATTTGCTAGAAGGCATCTTCTCCGAACTCAACTCAATAACCTTAAACTCGAAAAGGGAGAAAAAGGTAACTACACTTCATGCTAAGTTTAAAAAGATTTTAATTGTACTAACAAGTGTAAAAGAAACGCTTTCAAACTGGGATGACATCATGAAAGCTATCAATGCTTTTTGAGAACTACTACGTGGATGTTCATAGAGCAACACAAGGTGAAAAATAGGTATTCCTATGTAGCTAACAAAACCTCAAAAAGAGAAAAAAAAAATACAAAAAATGCTCTTATTGTGGGATGTTGCGTTTCTTTGATAGAAAAGAAAAAACAGAAAAGAAAGCTTTTTTGAAAGCTTGAGAAGTGTCAGAAGAAAATACTACAAGTTTACATTTTCTACAAGTTTTCTGCGTTGGAAAAAATAAATAAGCAAGGAATAATAAAAGAGATGGATGGCCAAAACACTTGGCATCCGAATTGAACAAATGCATTCAAAGGAAAAAAATAAATAAATAAAGTTATTATATATCCTAATTTATTTTAAACCGACTAAATTAGTTTAAATTTTAAATTGTATTCGGTAACAACTTAACATAATCAAGTACAAATAAAAACCGAATAAGTACAAATCATATTCAACGATTTAGTACAGCTATTTATTATTATATATTTTAATTTTAAAATTCAATCCTTAACCTCCTAAATGGTAATATTTTTTCATAAACAAGATAATTGAGTACTGCTTTCCAAATGTGGTCAATTTAATTTTATTCAATATGGTGAATCGGTCCCACCAATTAGCATATAGTTTTTATATTGACAACAAATGGAATATAGTTTCTTCTTACCCCCTCTTCTTAAGTCATGCAAAGTAAATTGGTGGCTCATAAAGTCTGTCCTTCGGACATTGCTATAATGAAACATTGAATGACTATGCACAAAATATCCATGACAAAGTGGAAAAAAGGTAAAGCTGAGTTAAAAAAAACAAAAAAAAATCATTGATCATCGAGTATACTCCATAAAACATCATAGAACAAGGTATACATAAGCAAGCAGATGCAAGTACTAGTATTTAAGCATATATGACACTACAACATTCAGAAGAAAAACGCAACCATCTACATAGAACAAACCTATTTGAACTTAAAAACATAAGGTATCGTGTTGAAAATATACACCTAAAACTTCCCTACCAATATCATAGCATGATAACACCCAATACCGATGGAAATCTTGATAGAAAGCTAATCTATGATGGAACTTGAGTTGTGATAGTGGTAATAGTATTAGCAGTAAACGAATTAGAGCTGGTAGAAACAGCAATAGTGCAATAGTAGTAGGAACAGTTGTGATAGTAGTACTAGTAGAAGGAAAGAAAGAAAGAGTTATGATGGTGGTAGTAGTAGTAACAGTTGTCCTCGCACTAGTAGTTGTAGACGGAAAGAGTTGTGGTGATGGGAATAGTAGAAGGAAAGAGTTATGATGATGGTAGTAGTAGTTGTAGGCCTAAAACTCTCCAAATCACATCTTCCTTTTGAAAAAATAGAGGAAGGTAAGTAACCAGAGATGTCTACGGAAGAAAACAACCTGAAAGTGAATCTTGTCAAGAGCCACCTGACTACTATTTTATTCCTTAACGATTGGGGCTGGCTTATGACCTAAATCACCATTTCCACACACTTTCATCATTATAACGGAACCTTTCGCCACTAAGATTGCATCTTTACCGACGACTGATTGGAATCCAGGTGGATTAGTATATACCAACGCTCTCCTTAAGGATCCTTGAAGCAAGTTCGTTGTCGACCAAGACGCCATCAGTCTTTTTTACGAAAAAGGAAGGAAAAGGCAGAGAACTAGGAGCGGGGGATGCAGTAAAGTACGCCGGCCCGGCGTACGGAGAAGCCGGAGCGACGAAGGAAACCTCCTTTGGAAGGAGCTGTGCCAACCGATCCGTAGAGCAAAGGGTCGAACAACCAACTTCCAGACTCAGATCCACGGTAGGAAACACGTCAAGCTTCAGATCCTCTCCTCGCTTCAAGATCCGCACTTCCTGCATCACAAGATTCTTCCGTGGGCGCGGCGTGGCTTCTAGGCCCAGCCCATCAATGCGCATAGGCGTCGAACTTCGTGGATCGACAGGCGAGTTCACTGATCTACCTGATTTCGGAGCCTGAGAAGACGGAGACCGAGCAGTGGGCCCAGATCCACACCGACATGATTTTGGAGGAAGAACTGGGTTGAAAGATGGAGGAGATGAAGAAGGAGAAGGCCGTGGCGATTTCTTGCGGCGGTGTTTCACGGGAAGCGTAGGGGATGATTCGAAGGCATCGAGATGGTGGCGATTTCTCAGGCAATCCTGAGATCGGAGAACCGCCGTGGTCATTAGGGCAAAAAGCTGATTGGGGAAAGAGGAGGAGAAGAATTATGTCGAATGACAAAATGCCCTTGAAGCCTATCTTATAGAGGCCAACGCGTCCGATAGTGGAAATGTCCGCACCGTTATTTCTGTGCGTCTACCGCCTTGGCCAGATAAGGTCACATCGTGGGCGTCGATCGGCCACGAATCCAGTCGATCGCTGGTCGCACGATGATAAATATGGGGACGCCTCCTTAATTAGTTTCGTATCTGACGCGTCGGAGAACTCCTACTCATGAAGCAATCATCGAAGAGAATGCATAAAGTAGTCCTTATATTTGATATATATTTACAAGAAGACCAACATCACATACGTGCCCGTATGGGACAAATCAAATCGTACGTCACCAATCGAAGGGCTGAAAATGACAATGGTGTTTCAGAAATAACCAGTTGGAAGATTGGCAAATATGACAAGTGGTCGTCCCACCAGTCACGTTGGACTGTCGGGAGTGCGGATGGGGACGGGTTAGGAATCTGGTTCGTAGGCCACGATCTCGTGAAATCGTAAGGACAGCTGTCAAGTCGGTGGCGGACAATGACCGCCTGTGTTTTGGCATTTCTGGCTTATTAAGCATCTTTACCGTGGGCTTCAAACCTTTCTCCGGCCTATGGGTTTCCAGCTTAAAGGCCCCTTACAAGTCCATGGGATCCGCCACATGACTATTCCCGCCAACGACCTCTACCTTCCCGCCAAAATGCCCATTCATTGAAGATACCTAAACCTTCCCCGCAACCTCAGTGTTCCCTCTTTCGGTCGTTGTTGTGGGAGAGAGAGAGGTGAGATGTCGGGGTGGGATGAAGGGGCGGTGTTCTACAGCGACCAGGCGCAGTTCCCTCGTGGTGGCGGAGACCCCGATCAGGGCTCCATCACACGTCACACTGCCCTCCGCAAGTTTAAGGAGTTCCTCCGTGGTTTTCATGGCGAAAAAGGCGACTTCCCCTACCGGTGACCTTTAAAAAACTGATCTTTCAGTCGTAAGCTTCCATTCTCCTCTCTTTGAAGCCTTACTCTGCTTTGGAACTCGCAGGGAGAGCCTCGTCCACAATCCAGACCATCTTACAGTGGCTATGGAGGACCTTGACGCCTTCGACGCTGTTCTCTCAGACAAGATCCGCAAGCTCCCTGCCGATTATCTTCCCCTGGTACGCCATTTCTACGCTGATTGTTACTTATTCTTAATTGGTAACTTTGGGGTTCTGGATTCCCGTTTCCTGATGTTCGCATGTTGAGAAAGGAACCTTTTTCTCTTTGCCTAGTTTGAAGCCGCTGCCGCCGAGGTACTTGCTAGTCTGAGATTAAAGGTCGCCACAGAGGGGGGCGAAATGGAGGAACCAGCCGTGGGAGAAGTCCAGATTTTTCTCTCTTCCAAGGAGAGTTCGACATCTATGAGATCAATTGGGGTTTGTATTTTGCCTAATATTCCTAAAAGATCTCTCTCTCTTTTTTTTTTGTTCTTTTACTAAAAAAATTTCCCCTCTTGATCATTTGCTGAATGCTGGCTGCAGTCTGAGTCAATGTCAAGGCTTGTTAAGATAGCTGGGATTACGATTGCTGCTTCTAGAGTAAAAGCCAAGGCTACGTACGTGACACTGATGTGTAAGAATTGCAAAACCCTAAAGACGGTACCTTGTCGTCCGGGGCTTGGTGGGGCGATTGTTCCCCGTTCTTGTGATCATGTACCTCAGGTAGCGAGATTGTCTTTTTCATCATAATTTATGACCCAAATAAATTGGATTCGGTTGCTTTAGGATCTCTTTACTCTTTTACATAGGCTGGTGAAGAACCTTGTCCTTTGGACCCTTGGATAGTCACACCAGACAAGAGCAAATATGTTGATCTACAGACCCTTAAACTGCAGGAGAATCCCGAGGTTGGTAATTCTCTTGTTTTTTGCAAGTTAAAACAATGTCGATTTTTTGTTTTAAATGGTTGGCTTTCAGGATGTTCCTACTGGGGAACTTCCAAGAAACATGCTTCTCTCGGTGGATAGGCATCATGTTCAAACTATTGCACCTGGCACAAGGTTGACGGTCATAGGCATTTATAGTGTCTTCCAATCATCTGCAGTGTAAGAGTGAAGTGAACCAATTGAAGCTTTTATCTATTTCGTTATGCTTTGATAGTCAAGTAAATTACTATTTGGCTTCTCCAGTCAGAAGGGTGGTGTTGGAGTTAAACAAGCTTATATTAGAGTGGTTGGACTGGAACAAACCAGTGGAGCAAATTCTAATGGTCCATCAAACTTCACTTTAGATGAGGCAAGAACCTTTGGTAAAAAATTTTTGAATTTACATGTGATGATTGAAATCTAATTTTTCCATCGACCAGGAGCTAGAATTTAAAGAATTTGCGCAGAGGCCTGATGCATATGCCAAGTTCTGTTCATTGATTGCTCCATCAATATATGGCCATGTTGATGTCAAGAAAGCTCTGGCTTGTTTGCTATTTGGGGGTTCAAGGAAGGTATGGTGATTGGTCTCATCAGTTTGATTAAAATAATTAATGAAGCTGTCCAACCATACATACATATATGCATATAAGTACGCAATCTTTGTTTTTCCAAACTACACAGAGGCTCCCAGACGGTGTTCGATTAAGAGGAGATGTCCATGTACTGTTACTGGGTGATCCTTCAACTGCAAAATCACAGGTTGTGTTCTTGTTCTAGAGATTCAATCTATTCTATACTCTTGATTTTTTTAATCTGTTGATTAGTGCTAGTTCTAGAGCACAGTATGCTCTAGATTTTAATAGAAGATGTATGTAGCTTTCTTAGCCTGAGAGAGGTTGATGATTGTTTCTGAAGGTACCACGATTTAAGGTTGTCAATGTATTATATGAACATTGAGATAAATTCTGAATTGAGAGATAGAACTTCGTTTGAATAAAACCTTTATCTGAGAGAAGCTGTGCTTCTGCTTTTTGGAAAATGTCTTGTTATTTTTTGATTGTGCTTTTCTGCATATCTGTCAATTCCTGATCTTTTTGTTATTTTGTGCATTCTTCAACAAATCAGTTTATTCATCTTCGTTCTGTGATTTGTTTTCACTACACAATCTCATCAATCTATCATAGTCTGTTTTGTGAACCTTATCGGTTATTGCTGGCTCTCAAATTGTAGTATACTAAGCAGGTAAAGAAACTGTTGTTCTTACTAGTCCAATAAGGAAATTGACAATGTTTCTCTTTCTTTTTTGTTGTATTACTATTTATTAGCCCACCAATTGTTAACTAATTGTTTTCTTCCAAATATGTGATTTACTGCATGTCTTTCTTATTTGATGATTTTGCTCATTTTCCAGTTTCTAAAATTTGTGGAGAAAACTGCTCCAGTAGCTGTTTATACTTCAGGAAAAGGTTCGTCTGCTGCTGGTCTAACCGCATCAGTGATTCGTGATAGTAGCTCTGTAAGTTCTGGTCTCTCTAAACTCACCTTGTTCTATTTTCTGTTCAGGGCCCTTCTTCTCTTTTTTCTTGTACTCTTCTCTACTTATCCAGATGTATTGAAGTGAATTTGAGTATTATTAACAAAAAAAAAACTTTATACCATTGCAATTTTAGATCAGGATCTGACTTTACATATCAACAATTATGTGGGATTGAAACATGCTAGTAAAATCTTCTCTACTAACTACAACTTGAAACTATGTTCTCAGCGTGAATTTTATCTGGAAGGTGGTGCCATGGTTTTAGCAGATGGCGGCGTAGTCTGTATTGATGAATTTGACAAAATGAGGCCTGAAGATAGGTAAAAGTCTATGGGATTCCGTTAGTCTCATTTTTTTCAAGGGTTCTTGTATAATTATTTGAACCTTGTTCCATGCACAAAATTCTTTTCTTCAGAGTTGCAATTCACGAAGCCATGGAACAGCAAACTATTTCTATTGCTAAAGCAGGAATAACCACAGTACTCAATTCCAGAACATCAGTGCTTGCTGCTGCTAATCCTCCATCTGGACGGTATGATGATCTCAAAGTAAGTTGAACTTTTTAAATTTACCAAGGGGTTAGTTATGTTAGTTAATTACTCATACAAAAGAAAAGAAGTTCAGTTGCTTAGATCATTTCCTGTTTTTCAGAGTACACAGGATAATATTGATTTGCAGACAACCATTCTCTCTAGATTTGATCTTATCTTCATTGTGAAAGATGTCAGAATGTATGAGCAAGATAAGGTTCATATTAATTTAAGATTTGTGCTTGAATTATTTGCTGTTTTTCATATTGACTTAAATTTAGGTCTTATGCAGAAAATTGCAAGTCATATTATCAAAGTGCACGCAAGTGGTGCTACAACCACTAAAAGTACTGATGTTGCAGAAGGGGAAAATTGGCTCAAGCGGTATTTATCTTTCTCATAATCTTTTTATTGTTGTCTATATACACGAACCAAGTATAAGTTCTAAACTCAATCTGTAAAAGGTATATTGAGTATTGCCGGGTCACATGTGAACCACGACTATCAGAAAAGGCTGCTGAATTTTTGCAACATAAGTATGTGGAAATCAGACAGGTATGCTTTAGTTAACTCATGATAGTTAACTCAAAATCATTGTGTACTGTGTAACATGGGTGTCAAGATCAGTCAATATGGATAAAATCTTCTGAGTTGGATTAAGATCTGTATCAATCTGATATTTCTTGAGAAGTTGGTCATTTACATAAATTGTGTGATAAAGAAATGAGTTACACTAGAAAATATATTAAATCAATTGAAATTTAGTCAAATTGAGATTGAAAAAGATGAATCAACTTAAAGTTTGTCAGATTAGGTTGATTTAAGAAAGGTTGATTAATCAATCTAATTTCTGCAACTTGTAGTGAACACATTAAGAGGGACAGAGTCTTTGCTCAATTGGGTTATTTTAAGTACTTGTAACTCATTACTGTACTCTTCATGTGTAGAGAATGAGACAACAGGCTCATGATACAGGAAAACCTTCTGCAATTCCAATTACTGTCAGGCAGTTTGAAGCAATCATTCGCCTGAGTGAATCTCTTGCAAAGATGAGACTGTAAGTTGTATTTATTTGATGAAAAGCTCATGTCCTTGATAATTCATCATTATGATCAATCTGCATTAATCCCAATTATTTGCATCAGATAGTGTCCTTTATAGTGTTGTGAAATCATATTGCTCCTTATTCTGTTTCAAGAATTATCATGTGACTGCTAATTGTTTGGAGTCAGTGAAACATTAGCTTGAAAAATGCAAGTTATAACCAATTGAATATTTGTGCTAAATGCCCCTATGAACTCAGGGCCTCTGTTGCTACTGAAGAACATGTGAAAGAGGCATTCAGGTTGTTTGAAGTTTCCACGATGGATGCTGCTCGTTCTGGAATAAATGAGCATTTAAATTTATCCCCTGAGATGGCCAATGAAATCAAGGTAGAATGCTAGCGTTCTTATAAACAATGGCTTCACTATTTATCGCAATCATTATCTTATTGAACAACTCTTCAAATTTCATGGACAGCAAGCTGAGACACAAATAAAGAGAAGAATGGGAATTGGAAGCCGCATATCTGAAAGGCGTCTCATAGATGATCTTACTAGAATGGGCCTGAATGAATCCATTGTAAGGAAATTAAGCTTAGTTTACGATCCCATTTTTCATCTGCATGATGTTACTTTTAACTCTTGATTTCTGCTTAATATTTCAGGTGAGGAGGGCTCTTTTGATAATGCATCAAAGAGAGGAGGTAGAGTATAAGAGGGAGCATCGAGTCATAGTGCGGAAAGCATGATAAACAATTCACTGGCATCCCAGTGTTTTAGGGTGCCGACCAACTTGATTTCTATAGAACACATTGCAATGTGGTCAGTCTCCTTGATCCGATTGTTTATGTGTGACTTGGTGTTGGGTGAGGATAGCGAACTTTATTGTAGTTTGTATTTGTCTTTACTATCTGTAATGTGATTGTTCAGGGTCGACAGATTTAAGTATTCCAGTGATTAGTCATTAAGAATGCATGAACATAAGCAATTCCTATGCTTACAATCTAGTGGCCGATGCTCAATGCGTTGCCATCCATCACCCTTTCAATTTTCATTATGTCACGAGCATTTGCTATCTAAGAGGCCTCATCAGCTATTCCAATGACTCTGGAGCTCAAACCATTATTTTCCTCCTGAGCCATGCATCTTTCTGAGAGCACATGGAGGACCTGTTTCCCTCATAATTTCCTTAAGTGAATGGATTATGATCACTTGGATCGGCCTCCTTGGTGTCGTCTTGATTTGCATGATTAGGTTACTCATTCATATCTGTCAAGCAGAAACATGATGGGAACACCAAAGCTGTTTTCCTTAAGCATCAATGATGGAATCCCTTGGCGAAAACATGTTCATTTATTAAAATATTCGACGCTAATGCATAAAAAATACTGAAGATTCGGCTTCTTCTTTATTCATTCTTGCTCTGTATGCTAAAATCCACACAAAAAATGAAGGGAAAAAAAAAGAATCAAGGTGAACCTTTCTAGATAATTTTAAGGTAAACAAAATAATAATAATATAGCAAATGTTCCCCCAAAACAGACATCCTCGAATTGGGTTACATAAGCTTAAAGTTTGTACACGCAACAAGAACTAGCGCAGCTGGGGCGTATGGTACTTTTGTTCAAGTCGGGGGGAGGGGGGGTGTCACTGTCTGGGATAAATTCCCCACCATGTGCCTTCAATTGGGTATCTATATTTACCTTTCTTCGTATCCGTGGGATCCATTTTAGAGAGTCGTTAAAGTGACGGTTTCATTTTTTATATATATATATATACACGAGCAAGAAGGAATGGGATGACGTAGGAGGACAGCTCAGGTGCGCATTTATGAATTATAATAAATGTACAACAACATTAATAAATATAAATTGGTGATAAAAGACTTAGGTGTTATCGATGCTTTAATAATCGTTCGTATTTGATTCAATTTCGTTCTTGGAGTTCTCAGCTTATTCCCTTGATTTGTAGGCTTTGTTCGTGACTTCATTTACTTATTTATATACCATCGCGCGAGGGCAGAAAGGTGGAGGGGGAAAGCGGAGGAGTCCGGGGGCGAGCAGAGCAGGGGGAGTCGGTACCGCCGCGTACGTCGCTCGCCGTCACTTACCGCCGAATGCCCATGGAGATTTAGTAGCCCTCAACCGACCCACGGCCTTCTGAGAAGCTCCCTCGTTGCTTTTCTTTTCATGGCCCAGCTTGCTCTCCGCGTTGTGTGGCCCTCGTCGCCCCTCTATAATCCTGCCCGCCACCACCCTCCCTCCTCCTCCCCTGCTCCTCCTTTTCTCAGTCAGATGCCGCGCCTCCCCGTCTCCCGCTCGGCGCTTCAGCGGACGTCGCCGGTGGTGGAGGAAGATAAGAGGGCGCTCGAGGTGGTGGTTGTGAAAGAATCTGCCATGGCTGGGTGGGGCGTGTTCGCCGACATCATGGACGAGAACCAGGTGTTCAAATACTACGCCGACGGGGAGTGGAAGAAATCCGCCTCCGGGGAAACCGTCTCCATTGTCAATCCCACCACCCGCAAGACTCAGTACAAGGTCCAAGGTCGGGTCTTTCACTCCTGCTTGTTTTCCTCAGAAATCCTGTTGATCAAATAACTGATTAATTACTGTACTTGTAAATTTCATAAGTGACTTCAGAGGTACTGTTTGTTCTGAATCTGCTAAGGTGCTTTGTGTGTGTGTGTCTGTGACAGCATGCACACAAGAAGAGGTGAACAAGGTTATGGAGGCTGCCAAGGCAGCACAGAAGCACTGGGCACGGACGCCGCTGTGGAAGCGGGCACAACTCCTCCACAAGGTCGCGGAGATCCTTAAAGAGAATAAGGACCCAATAGCCGAGTGCCTTGTCAAGGAGATTGCCAAACCTGCAAAGGATGCTGTCACTGAAGTAGACTTTACGTTTCTTCGTTATTGTTACCATTTAGACTGTTTAGTCTGGTTTTATATATCTATATTTAGATTATTTACGTTGGGGCTGTTGACTTCAAGGTGGTGAGGTCTGGTGACTTGGTATCATACACCGCCGAGGAAGGAGTGAGGATACTTGGAGAGGGCAAGCTCTTGCTATCAGATAGCTTCCCTGGTAATGAGCGCAATAAGTACTGCCTGAGTTCCAAGGTGCTCTGCAAATCCATTGAATTGAAGTCCATAAGAAAACTTTGCTTGCACATTCTGATTTTAAATTTTGCTTCTTGCAGATCCCTCTTGGGATTGTATTGGCGATCCCTCCTTTCAACTATCCTGTAAACTTGGCAGTGTCCAAGATTGGTCCTGCACTAATTGCTGGCAACTCCTTGGTGCTCAAGCCCCCTACTCAGGTATGTGCGCTTAATCGGCAGTGTTTGCTATGGTCCTGGTTCATGAAGTAACTTCAACTGTTAATCCTTTGATCAGGGTGCTGTGGCTGCTCTTCACATGGTGCACTGCTTTCACCTTGCCGGTTTCCCAAAGGGCCTCATCAGCTGTATCACAGGCAAAGGTTCAGAGATCGGCGACTTCATGACAATGCACCCTGGAGTAAATTGTATAAGGTAATCGCAACATGCTTGGGTATTTCTAACTTAGATGAACTTGTTTTTCGTTTTTTTTTTCATTCAAGTGTTTTCTCCTATAGTGATTGATTTTGATAGATATTGTACTGCTGGTCATTACAGTTTCACGGGAGGCGATACCGGGATTGCCATTTCAAAGAAAGCTGGAATGATCCCTCTGCAGATGGAGCTCGGTGGGAAGGATTCATGCATTGTTCTTGAGGATGCTGATCTTGACTTGGTTGCTACAAACATTGTACAAGGAGGCTACTCTTACAGGTCATGTATCAAAGTTGAATGTTTATCAATATTGTTATTGTTTACTCTATGTCAGTATCGAGTTTCTAATCTGCATGCCTAGAAGTGGCTCTAATATTACTTACTTTTAATCATCACAGTGGACAAAGATGCACAGCTGTTAAGGTGGTTCTGATCATGGAATCAGTAGCTGATGAATTTGTCGAGAAGGTGAATGCTAAAATGCTGAAGCTGAGTGTTGGGACACCGGAGGAAAACTGTGACATCACTCCGGTCATTTCGGAAGCATCTGCAAACTACATAGAAGGTCTGGTTATGGATGCCAAGGAGAAAGGAGCCACCTTTTGCCAGGAGTACAAGAGGGAGGGCAATCTCATCTGGCCATTGCTCTTGGATCATGTCCGGCCCGACATGAGAATTGCTTGGGAGGAGCCCTTCGGACCGGTCTTGCCAGTGATCAGAATCAACTCCGTCGAAGAAGCTATACACCATTGCAATGCCAGTAACTTTGGCCTCCAGGTATGCCACTGATTCAATACCTTTGAGATTAATGTTCTGCAACAACCACTGACTGATAGCTGAACATGTACTAGGGATCTGTCTTCACAAAAGATATCAATAAAGCAATAATGATAGGCGATGCAATCGAATCAGGAACAATTCAGATAAATTCAGCACCAGCTCGAGGGCCTGACCATTTCCCCTTCCAGGTAAATGCAATTTTGTGCAACTGCAATGGTCAATTATTCTTCAATTTTTTTCTCCATGGCCTTCCTTCTTTGTTTCAGGGTTTGAAAGACAGTGGCATTGGCTCACAGGGGATAGTAAACAGTATCAATATGATGACAAAGATCAAAAGCCTCGTGATCAACTTACCATCTCCATCTTACACCATGGGGTAGATTGTTCCACTGGTCAAATAACATAATAAATTTTTATGCTGAGTTTATAGATTTAAGTTTTGTATTAAGCTATATTAATAAAATAAAATCATAAAAGATATAGATTTGATGAAGAATACTTGAGAAATAATTAGTACTCGACATTCAACCATACATTTTAACCCTGTAACTTTCCCACTTATCTATCGTGAGATTAGCGTATGAACCCAATTTTTTCTTCAACAAAAGATGATTTTTTAAATATCGGAAACACATTAGTTACAGATACACATTAGCATCTATCTCGTATCAATATACATTAGAATATAATTGATACGGTGCAGTATAGATGGCCCGAGATTTGTATAGGGCAAATGGTTAAGATGACGTGACGGTCAAAGTCTTGGAGGATGTGGCAGTCAAAGACTAGGAGAGGTGGTTGTCAAAGTTAAAGAATACGTGATCAAGCTGACCAATCCCAATGTCAGTTGGATCCCCTAGGTTAGCCTCTTCAAATCCGCACAGGGCCTAGCGCCTCACACCTTTGGTTCTTGGTCTTCAGCGAATAGCCAACCGACTTGAGTTTGATCGGGTCCTCCAAAGCTCAGTCACGCCCGACGCCCGATCGGTGTGGAGCTGGTTGGATCCTCTCATACCCGACTTATACCTCACGGTTGCAGCCGACTCTTTACTTGTCAGGTTCTCTAGCCTACCTCACAAAGTCATAGTTGTTTGGTCACCCCTGTGGACATCATATCTACCCAACTAGCGCTTGTCAGATCCTTTAGAACCTAGCTGACCTCTTACCAACATAGCAAACAACCAATTGGTTCAATGTCAGTATACTATTTTAACGCCTAGCGCACATTAAGGTCACAACATCCCACCGCCCGACCTATCGCCAATCGAGTCTTCTAATGCCTACCCGACCGCCTCCATGTCAGTCGAATCCCCTCATACCTAGTCTTTCATCTCCACGGTCAACTTTCAAACATATACTCAGTCGGTTCCTATGCTGGCCTAGCCCGACGGTACTTCGCTCCCCACTCATGATTACCACTGTCAAATCGGTCAATCCCTGTGTTCACCCTAGCCCTGTGGGACTCGGCTTCCCGCTTAAGATCATATCTCTAAAGCATCCAGCCAGTCGGCCCCCTGTGTCGGCTTGGCCCTTCGAGATAGCTTCTCAATTCTCAAGGTTCACTCTCAATGCAAACTCAAGTGGCCCTGACGCCGATCAGTGCACTTTTAGGAGACACTCTTGTAAGAGAATCACAGTCGTCTGTCAAACAATAACTGCTAGTACCAAAGAGTATTCTGCTAGTCTGACACATGGAAGTTCCTTTGGCCTACGGGAAGCCCTCCGTGCATCCTCTGTATCTGACATTCCCTGTTGTGAATATTCCTTGTCACCTTGTTATAACCTAGATCCTGAGAAGTAATATAAAATTAAAGATATGCGCGCATACGCATTAGAGACTTTTGACCTCTGCTCTCTTGGCTTTTCTACTGTTCACCTTCTTCTTTTGCATTCGACATTCGACATTCAAGAACGATTTCTGACTTGAGCATTAGAGTATCTAAGCTGGGATTTTCTCCCTGGTTTTGGGTTTCTGACGCTCCATGTACCTGTCTGAGTGTGCGCAGGCTCGTGGATGATGTTTTCGACTGTTTTCCTTTGCTGCGGTGCATGAAGCTTTGAAGTTTTGGCTCATCTTCCAGTTCTAGCTCTTAGTCCTCTCTCCGTCAAAGTTCATACCCTCGTCACCGGTCGTTTCATCTGACTAAGTTTATGGACGGGATCAATAATAATAAATGATCCCACACCAAAACTCACAAAGGGAGATCCACCGGTGGTGTGGCAAATGTATTGGCGCCTGTTGCTTAGAACCACCAGAGCAATGAGAATGAAGAGAGGAATCACCACCCTCGAAAATATATATAATAGACTGAAAACATGAGTTAGAATGGTGATATGATGCCCCAGTATTGTCACTCCAATGTCCAAGTCAGATCCATTCAAAGGAAGGGAACAAAGTGGAAAATAGGGGATAGCTGAGAGTTGTTTTTTTAGAAATAGAACTTGGACATTGTCGATTGGGGGTCCAGGGTATAGTCACTCAGTAGTGGCCACGAATGAGAATTTAAGACAATCGAGTGATCCTCGTCCCGGTCGGCTGAGCGACCTTCGTCCCGATCAACAGAGTTTGAACCAACATACCCCAGACGGTCCATCTTTGATTTCTCTATCCACGTAGATAGATATCTTGACGTGTGAAAAACATGTGGAGACTACCGTTCCATCACATCAATAGACATGACTCACACTTGGGCACCGCACAAGAAAGAACAGATATAAAGCTACAGGATGAATACAGTTCTAGGCGTGACTGAATAAAGACTGGTGCTATCGAGTTGTCAGTAACCTTTGAAGCAAATGATGGAACGATGGCCATTGTTGAGCTTTCATTCGCACCGTCCACATTTAGAGCGAAGCCAACCACTTCTTCAGAATGGCATCGATCTCAGGAGATGAATCATCAAAGATTGTACTCCACTGTACAACTCATCTGGAACAAAGGCAGTGGAACTAAACTAAACTAGCGAATCAAGCTTGTTTAATAAGAACTTGTTGTAGTTTTGTTTTTTATAGATTCATTTACTTGAGATTTTTCTTGTTATACTCTCTTGAGAGCTTGCATATGCTAACGTGAAAGTTCGCAAGTGTTATTGATTTCTCAAGCTCATTATCAGAGAACTGCAATAGAGTACTTCAAGTGGTTTTTCCCACCAACTTTTGCCTTAGTAATGTTGTGGGTGAGAAGCAACCCATCTTGTTCTGCCTGTAAGCCATGGCAATAAATATGTCTTAGAATAAACAATTATAATAAAAAGTGAAATCTATCATCCTGACGATCTCACACTGTCAGTTACACGACTATTTGTGAAGAGATAAATTGAGAAGTTGTAATTGGTCACTATAGAAAAGGGTTGTTCATTCGGCTTGGCCGAGAATTAACCTTGCTCAGTTCTGCCATACAGTAACCAACTCAACCATACCTCAGAGACATCTTAGAATAAACAATGTGCTGTGATGAAATGGCTAGGGTTGGCAAGATTTTAGTCATCATAAAGGTGCCAAGGTTAGTCAACATATCTATCACTTGCTCAGTTGACATCCATGTGACAATAGAATTTGATTTGCGAGTCAAACTGCCAAAATTCAAGTGGATCTCCATCAGATCCGAACTAGCAAAAGTATCATGTAGATCGAATAGAGACAAACCAACTAGCTTATTCACAAAATATTTTTAGATGAACCGCGACGTGGCAGTAGATACAATATTCATAGATTTATCCGTATGTGACAAGAAAACAGCAAAGTTTCCCACCAAACTTCAAACCTCCAGCACCAGTGGGTCTCGCCAAGAGAGTTTTCTCTTACCAATCTTCTTGGAGTTATTTCCAAGATCTCTACAAATAGCCAACTTATCTTTTGCACCCCCTCCCATCATAGGCACTCTATTGAACCTCTGCGTTTGCATGTGATTCTGCTCCAACTGAAACTGGTTCATTTCTTGCCCATTCTGCAATTAGTGATTGAATTAGCACTGCGAGTCGAGAAATGATGAAATATATGAGTAGTTGGGCACCACCACTGTACCTTAAAAGCTATTTCGCTCCCACCTAGCGTTGCTGGAGTGCTAGCATTTGCAGCTTCCATTACCCTGAAGTGTGTTGATGAAGATTGTGCAACGCACAGGGATTCAGTTGGCCTTTTCCGAGATGTCTTTGTAAACTGAGACTGAGATGTATGTGTATTCAAAGAATTCAGATTGTAGTTACTTGTACGTGCAGCTTCAGATGGTTTGGGCTTCTTTCCTGTCGGAGCCGGCTTTCCATTGAGAACAAGATTGTTCCCTGGTTGAGCAATGATCACGGGCTCTGTGTGAGATGGTTCCTTCAATCTAAACTGCTGACACTGGTTTGCAGATAGAGTCTCATATTTTCTTCTCAAAAATCTAGGATGTGAAATTCAAATTAGGCAATTGTCATTCTAAAGACCAGATGAAAATCTCAACTATGAATGATGCATGTTGGAACAAAAATTGGATACCTGACTTCAGCCAAGAGTCTCCGTTTCTTTTGTCTCGTCTCCCCCAGTTTCCTCTTCTTTTCTTCAGTTTCCTGCAAAATTAAATCGGTCAAGAATCCTAATAAACTTTGTCCGGGGCAACAGAAATGGAACACAAGCTGGTTCAAGATTGCAACCCTATTCATCTAGTAGGGTAAATTTATTTCGGTGGAAACATAAAGATATCGATCGGAGACTCTGATCAAGAGGTCACGTTAAATCCGTGATTGGATATGGCAAATTCCAAGATCAGCATCTAAATCTATCGACCAAATAGTCAGAACAAAGGCATAAGAACACACATTCAATTCCGATGACTATAAGCAAATTATATGGATCGATCGGAATGCAAACGGGGAAACAATACGAAGGCAATAATCTTTCAGCGACGCAAATACGAGAAATCCCTCTTTTGAATTTATCCGACGCAGGATTCGAGAAACCTAAAATACAGAGCACATCCCCCAATCAAAGCGAAACGAAATTACTGAGAACGCATCTCACCTTAATCAATTCCATGTAATCTTGAAAGAGGGATTGGAATCTGAATCTTTTCCTGGTATCATCGCCATAAGGGGCGGCGCAAGAAGTAGATGACGATGGCTCCTCGGCGACCCTCCTCATCTTCCTCCTCTTCTTCTTCTTCTTCGAAACAAGCGGACGAAGAAGAGACGATGAAGGCAAGAGAGGCAGATATAGAGAAGGGGCGTAGGGTAAGCGAAGGCGGTTGCGGAGAAAAAGGAAGGTTGTTTCTGCACCTTCTCGTCTTGGCTTTCATTGACCAGGGCAAAATCCAAAAGCAAGCACCTGCCATGCGATCTTTCTCCTTTGATGATTTGATTTGCTCGATTCCTTCCATGCTTGACTCTTTCTCCTCCTCTAATCTCTCGCTTGCCACCTCCGATCTTGTTTCCCTGCGTCGATCAACTTTTTTTTTTTTTTTTTTTTTTGCTCGATTTAATAGTGGGAACTCTTCGCAATCGCCATTGACATGTTCATGGATGGTGACGCGGCGCCGGATGAAGTCGAAGGGCAACCGTGCAGTCGAATTCATAGTACATTAATATAGTTTGTTTTTCTTTATAATTTTGTTTTTTTATTCACTGAATGAATTGAAAATTTAATTTAATATTTTAGATTAAAAATGGAATAAACGTGAAGAATCCACATGTAATTGAAAGAATCCTTTTCTTCGTAATTTTTTTTATGGCTTATTAGAATTCATTTAAATTTATTGTTCAAATGCAAACAATTTTCGTTTTTTTTAGAAGTATAAAGGTGAGAAAAATAATCATACAAATTCAGAAAGAATTTTTCTTATTAGAAAAATAAAAAAGTGAGAAACAAAAGTGTAATAATTTTGTAAAAAATAAAGAATTAAGTACGTAATTAAGAATGCATTTAATTATTATTTTTATGGGGTAAAAACACTTTTTTTAGTTTTGTTATTATTAATAGAATGCCTTTAAAAAAATATATTAAAAACACTTCATTTTAATTTCATGATGTTTATTCAATATCTTATTTTATGTATATTTAATTAAAAATCTGAACCTTTTGTTAATTAATTTTTAATTAATTTATTGAATCATGCAAGTAAATTATGTTAATATTTTTTTCTTTTAATGACAAAAATAATTTTAAAAATTATTAGCAATTTCAATCAGGGATCTAGCGTTCGAGACTCAACTGCGACATATTATTGAAATTTTTTTTCATTAATCAATTTGGGATACCGGATATAGAGTTCGAGATTCAATTATGGCAAACTATTAATCAAGAATCTAGAGTTTGACACTCAGCTGCGACGTATTAGTGAAAATTTTTTCTCATTAATAGATATTCATGCATTATGTTAACTAGTATTTCACCTGTGCGATGCACAGATTATATCACGTATAAAATATGTGTAAAAAAATTAAGTAATATGAATTTTTTTATATGAAATTAAAACATTATATAAAAAAATATTATTACAAATTATGAAAAACTTCCTTAAATACAGCATTTGTATTTTGTTGGTATTTTGTTGCTAGAATTAGTATCTTCAGGATTTTTCGCATTTAAATCCTCAGCAGCAATCAAATATTTGAATGCCATGAACTCTTTCCTTTAGGTCGAGGAATGATCTCATCAATTCATTATATACTGAATTATATACCATCTCATTCTAATTGAAGATCTATTCTCTATATACCATTCTGAAGATAAGAGACTCTTGTTTGTGCCCTCTGTAGCTCAGTTGTTGCAAGTCCGAAGTCCATATGAGGGGAAAGAACTTATAAACTCGAAAGCTTTTCGTTTTCGGACTCAGGAAGGAAGGAAAGGAACGAGCAAAGAAAGCGACGTCGACGTCTCGACTGTAAAGGTTCACTTCTGATTTCACTTTCCAAGCAAAACTCGAAAGCCAGTTTGAGTGTTTTTACCAGTTTTCGTTTTTTAAATAAAAAGCGTTGTTAAGGTAATATTAAATATATTTTTCACTTGGAAAAGAAAATGTTCCATACTAACGGATTCGGGTCCATAACCATGGGTTCCAATGCACGAGATCTTGC
>JBAMIB010389952.1:0-10700 GCA_037177415.1 Kaempferia rotunda | reverse complement strand
GAACGAAGGCATTTGGACCCATCTGTTGAAGGGGAATTGCCAAAATACTTTGATACGGCCATGAAAAAGTTGGGCAGAGGAAAACTAGGACCGTATTCTAACTGACCTAAGAAGAAGGTATAGAACCCTAGGGGAGGTTCTACAGGGGCTTGGTCGACCCTCGGTACTAAGAGTTCTTGATCCTCAAGGAACCCATATGCTTCACTAGCAGCCCTAAGAGACTCTCTCAGACTTTTGACCCCGAAAGGTCATACCACCTCGCTCTCCTGATCCCCTCGGGGACTTCTTCTCTCTGAGCTTTCTTCCCTCTCACCATGGAAACGAAAATAGTAGGGAATAAGAAATGGTACAGAGGGAAAGGAGGAGATTCTTACAAGATCCTGAAAACCCTAGAGCAGAAACGAGAACAACGGAGGACAAAGAAGGACGAAGTTGGCGACATGCTCGTTGAAGACAAAAGGTCATTTGGAACGAAGAACCCTTCTTCAAGAAAACTTTTAAAGTTTTCGGCTTTATGGCTAAACGCTGTGATTGAGCGGATGAGCAACACGTGTTCCCGATAATGGACATGATCGCCCAAGGGACAGGTGGCTTGCATCACAAGTCAAAAGGCATAATGTGCCGAAGTGACACACAGACATGATATGTGCGCCGGCGCCATCCTTCCTTAATTGATCGCTGCAGAATTATACGTGGCATGAGAATATACGCTAGCGCAAGTACGACATCCCACACACCCTTAATTAGTTGTCAATCATAGACGCTTCGAAGTCCGCGCGTATCCTTAAAGGTTATTATGACCATTTCCACTGGAGCCCGTTCAAATTTTGGCGCACTTCAAAGAATAAAATGGAGAACGACAAATTTCTCCTTTCCTTGGAAGATTTTATTAACCTCCAGTTTTCTAATACTATGTTAGTCCAATCAGTCAGCTAACCCTCCTTTGATTAGACTTAAAAGGGAGGCTATTGATCCGGATGCTAACAGGAGAAGAGTATCTGGCAAACTTGCCAGATAATAAAAGCCTTGAGGTCACCTCGAGCATACGTGGCCTTAAGGACACCATAGGAACCAAAGTCCTGATGACCTCTCGGGCATATAATGTCCCGAGATCACCTGGGGAACTAAAGTCTCAAGACCGCCTCGAGTTCCAAAGCCCCGAGGTCACATTGGGCGCAGTAAGGCCCGAGATCGCCTCGGGCACAATAAGTCCCGAGATCGCCTCGGGCACAATGAGTCCCGAGGTCGCCTCGGGAAAACAATAATGAGAAACCCCTTGACTATGAATGTGAGCCCTCTTACGAAAGGTTTACATCCCTCTCTCCCGGAAATTCTGGAAATAATTAATGCTAAGAAGGAGGAGAAATCCTATTATTAAGGATAGTATTTATGATGAATTATTTAATAATAAATAATTGAAAAGGCAATTAAGGGAAGAAATATTTTGATTCCTTTCCCTTTATGACACGATCATAATTATAAAATGGTTGCCAACACACGTTAAAATTGCCAACTCAGCCCTAATTGTGGGGGAGGAGATACACCCCGCCTATAAAAAGAACAGGAAATCCTAGGTAACATTTATTCTCCCAAGCTTTCTTTCTCACATAACAACTTTCCTTCTCTTTCTGACTTGAGTATTGGAGGGGTTTCCGTCGAAATTCTTCCGGTGGGTTCTTTTAACGTTTGTGTTAATCTCGCAGATCTCCTTTCTTCCTCGTCATCATCCACCTCACATTCTTCTGTTGCTCCTTCGACTCTGGCCCTCCACGTAGTTCCTCGCCGGAACAAAAGGTTTTTTATCGATCATCAAAATAAATCAAGAATCACTCATGACGGACGATCCAGAAATCTAACATTCTTTTGTTGCGAATACTACTAATAGGAAAAATCTTTATAAATATATTGTAGTTGAGAATCAAACTGTGGATACCTGAGAAACAAATGAACGCCCTTACTACTAATGAACTTGTAGGATGAAATATGAAGGGCTAGGTGAATCATTTTCTTATGCCTCTTACATAAATCAAATTGCAGTAAAGGAAATATAATTAAATGAAAATCAAAAGCACAAGACTAAATGATACAAAAGTAAATATAGAAAACAAACTCAGATATTTACATTGTTTAGAGGAAGGTGAATAGGAAAAAAAATCTATTAATGACAATTTTAGAGGGATAACAAAAATAAAATATATTCGGTTTTCCATTACTATTTTGTTATGCTGACGCTTATCAGTCGACTCGAATCTACCATTAGTTGCCTAATATACTATAGCCGTTAGGTCATTATACCACTGTCGTACAGGTTTGTCAGATCAATAATTCTCTCCAATTTTTTATTTTATTTTATTGTATCATCAGTTGATTAGAAATTGTCACCATTTACCATTTGACTCAGCTATGAACTTGAATATTATATTTGTGCTCTCCAACTTTCCTATTATTAAAAGTGGTCATTAGTTGACTCAGCCATGAACATAAATCAGCCAATTGATACCAGACTCAGCTACGAACAAAAATATTTTGCTTATTAGCTGATTCACTTGAGTCGATTCAACCACCACTTATTATAATTCATATTCAATCAATAAGATCAATGACTACAACCATCTTAATGGTTTGAATCTTACCCTAAGTTGAAGACTACCTTCTACCATGTACATTATCTCTACTCTCAACCTACTTAAGAGTTTATCTTGCAACTCTTTTCCATAAAATCATCTCCCGTCAAGCTTCTCATTCACTCAGATGTATTAAACTTTCAACTTACTCTGTGTTATCCTTTCTTCTACCTACATAGTTCACCTCCTTTGTCTCAATCGTACTTTGATGTTCCTTGTACAAAAGTCCCTCAGATTTCTAATATCATCTTTCTTTAATCTCTTGCTTGAACCATTGAGTCCTCATTGGCTTTGGTCATACCACATCGTCTTCATATACACATCCATCAAGTACTACATGACTTCATATGCATATCAAAACACATGAAGCTCTTGATTTGAACTCTTAGCCCATAGATCAAAGTCCCAATCTTGATCACTAAGAGTCCAATGGGGTGGTTTAGGTCAATTGGTTAGAACAAGCCAATCGATCAAGTGTGATAGGTTAGCCGTGCTTGTCATGTTAGACATGTGGGATGGATTGGGCATTAGGCCAAACTTTTTGAGCCCACCATGTTGCCTTGCAACCTAACTAGGTGAAAAATATTCATAAAAAATATTTTTTACAATTTTTTTTTTTACCAAACAAAGAAACAGAGTTTTAAACTTACTTGCAATGTCTTCCTTCAACAGAGTTACACTACTAAACAGACGAACACCACAGCACATTAGACAAAAACACATTACTACCTAACGACATAACTGAAAACAAACTTCCCTAAAGTCACTGCAATCCCTGGAACAGAAGGCATGTTAGGATAAGTTGTGACTAAACCTAAGCCCTGCAGGTCTCAATTTGCCAGTTTACATCTAATTAATGAACATCAAGTCACTGCTTGGTAACCAATATGAACAACAATTCGGCACCACAATTACGATAATCTACCCTCGCATCAAGTCAATATCGATGTGAGCATTCCTCATATCCAATTGTCTTGATCCAGGCCACCCCCCTATGATGGGAGAAGTAAGGTTTGCATTGGGAGGAGCCGCAAATGGTGTAATTGGCTCATCCCCAACCTGAAGCTCAGCTTCAGGGTGGTTTGTTTCAGTGTTAGCTTTTGCTTTGTTCTTCACCTTGGCGCTTGTGTAAATGAAACTTCCAACAACGACCTGTAAAAGGAAGAAATATACATCATGTTCGAGCATAAACATTATGGCTTTTTCTAATGTAATCTGATTTCTTGATACACAAGAAACAAATCTAACCATGTTATCACACGACGTTGATACATTGCCTATGTTCATGCAGTATATAATTTAAGAACTCGAGTAAAAACCTGTACAGGGGTAGCAGCTTTAAGCACACCGGCTACGCCACCGCCAATTACCCGACCATCGGGACTAGAAAGAGAGATGCTCAGTCCTCCAGTTCTGCCCCGTCTTTCACCATTGTCAGTAGTCATGTATGAACCAGATAAACCAAGAATTTCAAATCGGCCCTGTCCAAACAGAACAAAATTTTCAAAGATTACTTATTGGGTCATACTAATCAGTCTAAATTGAGTAGTGGAAACTCATGAATATGCAGAATGACTGAATACAATAATTTTAAAAATATAACACAAACGAATTCATGAGATCTCTCGAGATTGTCAATCAAGCATGGTTGTTAATTTGAGGTGGAAATTAGGACAGGGATGATATCTGAATACTAAATCCTTAGGTCACTCTTACTTGGAAAGCTTTTATATTATTGTTTAGGTCTAGACCATGAGGTGTATTCCCTATTCTAGGTGGGAGAAACAAGGATGAGGCTCTCGCAAGAGTCAATGTCGTTATACAAACTCAAACCTCTTGACCTTTGGTAAGAAGCCCTCAGGATCTAGCTCGTTTCTCACTAGACCAAGCAACTATTGGTTGATGATAAGATAATCTGTGATAAAAAATCATTAAGAAACTTGCTAATGCCCGGTTGGTAGCTCATAGATTTCTTAATCTTTGTTTAGTGCTCCACTTCAACACATGGAGACTAATAAATTCAAAGAAAAAACAGCTCATGCTTACAGATCTGACCTGCTACTATGTCCAGTAAAACAAACTCTAATAAAAGGACGGGTTCATAGAAAATGGTCAAAATACTTTAATATGCTAGTTTGTAACAAAATTGTGCGCCTAGATAATCATAGAATTTCCATTTCTTCGAAAGTAGTTGATTAACTAATTAATCTAATTGATGAATAACCACTGATCAACTGAAACTGCTTAGGAAGGATATAAGAATTCACAAGTAGCTATCTGCAATTAAATTCTAGTTATCCGCTGCTGTCGTCCCTCTTGTGCATGCACTAGTTATCTTCTCTCTAAATTCGCTTGGAGAAATAACAATGTTCTGTTTATGACAAAATCATTCCTTCAGAATGAAGTGATGGAACTGTTGCAACATGAAGTCGCCCAGCACTAAACGTTTAGTACCATATGAAGGTGTTAGTAAGATAAGTCATGTTGCCCAGGGAAGTTTTCACCTACATTTTTCCTCGACAAAAAAAAAAAAAAAAAAAGATCCAATTACCACAGAATTTGATCATTTTCGCTTCAACTTATTGATTAGTTAGTAGAATATGACAACAAAAATCCTGAAAGAAAAATAGGGTTCTGAACCTCATAAGTGGCCACGCCCCCAGATGTTGCAGATTGCCGAAGGGTCACAGAAGACACGACACCGTTTGCTGCGAGGATACAAACAGCTCTTGGTCCCTGTTGTGAAAATGACATAATCTTTGTGGCGATATCCTGCATAGTGTATCATATATGTATCAGATATTAATAGTCTGTAGCAATCTTGGTGGAATAAATTTTTGTCAAGTTGGTCAAAGAAGGAAAAAAGGAAGCCCAAAGAGAATCCACTACATGTGCAAATATATGCCACAAGACTTGCCCATGCCAAGGTGTTTTAACAGTGCTTAATTTTCGAAACAAATTGGTTAGGATAGAGATGCCACACTAATGGTATGTAAAGTTGAAAGGCAAGAATTTCCCCCTTAGCATAAGCAGTTAGATGCCTGTCTTAACAGTAATAAGTTAAACACAGAAGATAAAGTACTCGATAAGAATTGAAGAAACTCAACAAATAAGAATAAGTTGCATGTCAATTTAGAAACAAAAACTAAGATAAAAATAAGCCTAACTAGTCAGAGTATGTATAATCTTAGATAAAAATGCTTGAAGGTAGGTGTGCAAAAGGGAAGCGATCTAAAGGCCATTCTGCGGAATAAACAAGATGGAAAATTGCATACCTCTCCAACTGCAATCGTTATGACATGTGGAGTAAAGCCCATTCCAGCTGAACTAGCAACCCATTCACCTGTTGTAATCAATCCAATTTCAGAATTTAGTCGTCCAACCAAATGAACTCAGCAAAGAAAAGACCGACCTCATAAGTGGTGAGAAACAGAGGTAAAAACTGTGAAATTCAACTTGTTTAGACCATTAAGATATTATTGATGTACAGTTCTAATACCAATTAAATAAACGCACGAATGTTCTCAATCTTTTAAACTGCATTTTATATACTACAAAAGCTTAAGATTTTCATAACTTTAACAGTCATAATTCACTGTTGTTGAAGCTTCAAACTTCAGAGAGAAAGGCCAAGTTTAGATCTTTAACCCACCAAACGATGCTAACAATTGCTTCCTTCCAGTGCCCGGGGGCCGTCCTCTCCCTCGCTTCTGCGTAGGAGCACCAGACTCTGAAGCTGACCTAGATCCGATCACAAAGCCAGAGGGCGCGGAGGAGGAGGAGGAGGAAATAGGCGACAGTGCTAAAGCTACACTCCCGTCCGGCCCATACTTTCTAGGTCGTCCTCTCTTTCTCTTCACCGGCTCTTCCTGGCTCACGCCTTCGCTAAGTCCAACGACACCGTGGAACGAGACCGCAGACGGAGACTCCACCTGAAACGCCGCTGCTGTACTAATGCTGGAGGGAGGGGCGGTGAGACTGGTTCCGAGGTTCGATATGGAACGGCCGCCGGGCTGTGCCGTCAGGTGCAATCCAGACTGGGAGCCAGGGATTCCTCTGTGAGCTATGTAGTATGAGGCAACGCCAGACATCGCCATGGCTTCTCTCCCATCCATATATGAACGGAAAAAGAAGGAAATCTAACAAAAACAACTCCGAAGTCGAAATCTCCTGGTTTTAATGGACCGACTCTAGCTCGACAAACTGAGAGGGATGAAGAAAAGCCGGGCTCATTTCGTCCTCGTCCGGATCCCAAAAGATCAATAAAAATTTCACCTTTCTCAAAGGCTGTCCCTGCCCTCTTTAATACTGGAAAAGTGAGGGAATCGCAAGAAGGGTACAATTAGAGGCGAGGAGAGAGACAACTTATAGCTTCTAAAGCGTGCTTCTCCTCTCCGCAATAGGGTTCTGAGAAGCTTCAGAGGAGGAAATTGAGTAATTATGATACCAATTCAAATCCCTACCTTTCCCTTCTTCTTCTTCTTTGATCGTCTCCCTCACTCTCTCCCCCCAACTGTTCTCCGTGGGCAAACGTCGATCCAAGGGTGGCAGAATTGAAGTTGTGAGACGCAGTGGCAAACAACGGCAGAGGTCAGCTAAGCCATAAAGGAGGCCGAGAAAAGCACAGAGCCAATTATCTCCGATAAATTACAAGGAAGAAAAGCCACTGTTTTTTTTTTCTTTCTTTCTAAAAAATAAAATAAATCTTGCTGCATCTTCTGCTTCTATTCTTGCTAGTTCTTCTGCTTCTTCTACGAAGGCGAGATCCGGAACGAACGGAAGAGGGAAGCAGCGGTGCGGGCACCACTCAACGCTGCGATACCGGATCCGGCGCAATCACGAAAGGCCGCTCGATCGGGTCGTGGTGTGGAGTAACCGCCGAGAAAGAGAGAGGCGCTGCGGCACCAGTACGATGGACTGTCAAGCTACTGTCAAGCTTGGTCGGCTCAGCTTTTGCAGGGCCAGCGCTGAAGCGGAAGCGAAGTGCTTTGGAATGCGTACCGTGCCGTGCGACCGACCAACCAGCCTCCTTCGCGGTCACGGACGATGACGAAATCCAAATCGTTCACCCGTTTTTTTTTTTTTTTTTTGCATGCAACCCCATCGCTATTTGTCGCAATTGATAAGGCGTCAGATTTCATGTCAATTAATTTTGGAATCGTCGACACCGTAACTACATACCCGATCCCCTGATCCATAATCTGTTTCTCTCTTGATCCGCAATCAAGAATTGTTGCATCATATTAGAAATTCATATATTAGTCATTTTTAATTTGAATCGGGAGGGGATGAAAGCGAACTAGAGAATTTACGCTTGCATAACTATCTATATGTTGAAAGAGTGATAAATCAGAAAGTTATAGTTGATTCATATATGGAGGATTTTTTCCCTCAATTTTACTTTGATTTGAACATTTATCTTATGATAGTAATTTTGTCCTGTATTAACCAACTCAATCTTATCCTGGGGCTGGAATGACTGATTTAGTCTCATCAAAACCTGGAGTAATAAGGTGATTATATTGGCTTATCCGATGACCAAGTTGGTTAGTAGGAAGGATTTTTGTTTTCCTAAGAAAGTATACACGCCGTTGAGAATTGATCTCTTGTTTCAATGTTTCTTTGCCCGATGCATCGTGCACGATCCTGCACGACAACTACTGCACGATCCTGCACGACAACTATTGCATCGTGTGCCATTGAGGATTTTTATACTTTTTCTTCTGTGGACTTGCTAGCTACGTATTATTTTCTTTTTAATCTTTCATCCCGTAGAATTTGAAAATTTTGAATTTCCCTCTCCCTCGTTCTCGCTATCGCTCCTGGCCTCACCGCCATCTTCCGTCACACTCGCTCCTTCCTTCGCCACCGTTTGCAACCTCAAAGAGCACACGTTCCTACTGACTCCGCACAGTATCTGTCGTCCAGGTTTTCCTCCTTCGTCCTTCACTACAACTTTTGTTCTTTCTCTGGCCAATCAGTAGCTTCTATTGCTCTCCCCATTCTCGAATGTAAGCATTTTCACTCCACTCCCATGTTTGGTTTTTTTTTTGCAGTCCAATATTTGCCACTAGGGAAATGTTACCTTGTGAAATTTAGGATTTTAGGTTACAGCGGGCCGACGGTAAATGAAGAGGTCAAGCCCTAGCTGTTGTGGCTGCTACTATGACAACTAACTGTCACAACGTTGTCAAAGTTACTATGATGGCTAGCTGCTATAACAGTGTTGCAACAACTTTGACAGCTAACTACCACATCGTTGTGATATCTACTTCGACAGCTAGCTGTCACACCATTGTGGTAGGTACTTGGAAATGTTACCTTGCGAAATTTAGAATTTTAGGTCACGGATTACCGAGGGCTAGCTGCCAGAGGTCAAGCCCTAGTTGTTCAATGCTCGGGCGTTCAAGCTTGCCGCTGCTAGGGCGTATAACAACAAATGGCACACCTAGTTGCAACTAGGGCTTGTAGGGAAA
The DNA here is from genome assembly GCA_037177415.1 of Kaempferia rotunda. Taxonomy (NCBI): domain Eukaryota; kingdom Viridiplantae; phylum Streptophyta; class Magnoliopsida; order Zingiberales; family Zingiberaceae; genus Kaempferia; species Kaempferia rotunda. The sequence goes on along the minus strand of JBAMIB010389952.1, from coordinate 1,600 downwards.
ATGACACACCTAGCTGCCACAACGTGTAGCAGCTTCTACGACAGCTAACTGCCACACCGTTGTGGCAGCTAGCCGTCCAAGTAGCTATAACAACGGTGTTGCAGCATCTTCGACAACTAACGACCACACCATGGTGGCGACTATTTGGATAACTAATTGCCACACCATTATCGCATCTTATATGATAGGTAGTTACGAGTTGCCACAACGTTGTGATAGCAACTTTGATAGCTAACTGCAATAACGGTGTGATAGTTACTTGGACAGCTAGCTGCCACAACATTTTGACAGCTAAGTCTCCAAGTAGTTGCAACAATGTTGTGGCAGCTAGATGTTATAGTAGTTGTCACACCGTTGTGGTAGCTAAGTGTTTAAGTTGCTACATGTTGTTGCAGCAACATGGACATAGTAGCTGCCACACCGTTGTGGCAGCTAGCTGTCCAAAGTGTTATTACTATTCAATTTGAGAATATGTGTCTCACGTATCACAATCCTATTGTGTAAATGTTGTGTTTAATTTCTATGGTTATTATTTGCTCTTTGTTTTTTAAACTCCCTTTGTATATAAGAAAATAAATGGCTTAAAACTAAGTATTAGCATCTTAGAGAGTTTTCTTGTTAGTTCTGAGAATGACATCTAGAAAAGAATTATCTGCTCTTATCGACACAGAAATATCTGTGAAGGCGAAAAAGACCCGATGGTTGTCTATTCAACCTCGGCGAAGATCTATGCGACTTCAATTAAAGCCAAGTTGTACTTCTTTACCTTCTCCTTTCTCTCATATTCAAATATCTGAAGATGACTCTGATGATAGAACCTTCGTCTCCCCCACACTAGTGGACTTTATTCCTATGGTGAATGAATCTATGTGCATTTTAAATTTCTTAAGAGACTAATATTTACCTTATATATATCTTATTTTTCGGTGATACAAAAAACTACTAGGTCTTCTCCAGTGACAACTATACCTACTAATCCCTCAGGTCCCTCTGCTTCATCAATCAAAATACACGATCGTGAAACTCAACTAGCCTTAGTGATTGCTCGAGTGAAAGCCCTAGAAAACTTACGATTTATGGCTGATGTTGCCCTAGAAGAAACACTTCAAAGGGAGAAAATGTTGCTTGCAGAAGTGGAGTGGCTTCATGAGTTCATAACAGCAAACATAGGAGAAAAGTATATTTTTAGTGTATATAAAGTGTGTCAGAATGTTTTTTGGGATGTTGTTTACCAGAATGCTTTTTTTCTTCTATTTTTACCTTGTCGAAGACATTAAATGATCTTAAACTGTTAGGCTACCCTCTATAATTTACTTTTGGTAAACCTTGTCTTTACTCTTTGCTATACCTATTGAGACATTTTGAGGAGTCATTTTTGGTGTATACTTGCTGCTCCAAAGTGTCACTGATAAACAAATATTATATAAGCAAAATAACAGTCAAATATATCACAAATTATTATGTTCATTGAATCAATGAATGAAAAGATTGTTTGCTCTATATTTTTCATTAGGGGTGATGAACGTAGGATTTACCTATTAAAATGCATCATAATTGCTCATCACTGTGCTTTGATTGTGTATGTTTCATGCTTTTATAC
>JBAMIB010389841.1:0-10700 GCA_037177415.1 Kaempferia rotunda | reverse complement strand
GCCCATGTAAACCCCCTTCTCTTCATCGGGTTCTGGCGCTCCACCACTCTTCCTCCTATTGTTGTGCTTTCAATTCTAGCGACACGGTTTTCTTCCTCGATTCTTGTGAATTCTCGGTGGTGGAAGACGCGATGATGGCCAGAAACCCGGAGGAGCAGGACATCGAGAGGTTGCTGGAGGAGATTCCCCGCATCCGTCATCTCGACGCCTACGATGGCGGATACGAGGCCGATTTTCGTATCTGGGACGAGATTCTGAACGGTATCTACTATAGCGGCGTGTCTCCGGGGTGCGAGGGGGGTTCTTGCTCGGATTGGTCGTCCTCGTCGTCGAGGTCGGGGCCGGACAGCCCCTCTCTGACAGAATGGGCTCGGAAGCCTGCGGACTTTTCCGCGATGGTGGAGAAGACCCGTTTGGTTGAGAATCTTCGCAATGTCCGTCTCGGCGCCGATCAGAAAGGTTCGGTTTTGCCTCCGACGTCGGCGCGTCATAGTCGCCCGATCGGTTCTTTCCAGTTCCAGGACAATAATCGTCCTGTGGATCGAGGATGTGAGGCGTTCTTCCACCCTTTTGGATGGGATTCGCTGATTAATGCAGATGGGAACCCGTCTCTCACACAATTCCAGCAGCATTATCCTGGCGCGGCGAACTTGGTGGATCCGTTGCTCAGGAAGTCCTCATATGGAGCTGCAGATTTGGACACTGGTCGACAAATGAATCCTCACTTTTGGGGAAACCATTCTGGAAATTGTGCTTCCTTCCCTAATAAACCTTATCCGATCTCTGATATGTTACTACCATCAGAGATGACTAGAGTAGATCCAAACTGGGATACAAATGCATCAGATGGCTTAAACTTGCCTATTCGTGCTGGACATCAACCAGTGAGAATGGCAAGGAATATGTCTGATGCTACTTTTGCACGGGAAATGGGGCTTCATTGCACAAAAAACCAAAGGAATGCTCAGGGAACTTATGTAAAGCGTGTAGCTCCTTTTCTCAAATATGAAAATTTGATGGGTGTCAAAGGACACCTATACTTACTTGCAAAGGACCAGCATGGCTGCCGGTACTTGCAGCAGATGCTTGATGAAGGGAAGCATCAGGTCGATACGATTTTTAATGGGGTTATCAATAGCACGGTGGAACTCATGGTCGATCCTTTCGGAAATTATCTCATGCAGAAATTGCTGGGGAAATGCAACGAAGAACAGCTGATGGCAATCCTACTCATGCTTAACAAAAATCCTGCTAATCTTGTTGGAATCTCCCTAAATATTCATGGGTGAGTAGTAACCTTCTCATATCCTCTCTTTATAAAGTGCTCGTTAGAGTTTATGCTCACGACTGTGACTTTAGTATTGACTTATTCTGCCAATCATTTAAAGTTTTGTGACGTTGCCCCTCACATGAAACTATTTGGATGTATTTCTCAGTACAAGGGCAGTACAGAAGTTGATAGATACTGTGAAAACTAAGCGCCATATTTCATTGGTTACATCAGCTCTAAGACCTGGGTTTGTAAATCTTGTGAAGGATTTAAATGGAAGCCATGTTCTTCAACGTTGCTTGGAAACTTTTACAACTGAAGACAATAAGGTAGTGAGTTTCTAGTTTAGGAAAACATTTTCTTTGTGAATGCAACTAAACTTTCATATCCAATTGTAATCAGCTAAATTTAATCATTACCTGAAATTTTTATCCTTATAATTATACTTCTAGATGGTCCTCTTTGATAATTTGTCAATCAGTTTTTAATTACTTAAACCTTTGATTTTTGTTTTAAATGCTGATCATCCTTCAATACCATTGTTAACTTGAATTATTTGGTGAAAATTATAAACTAGGACTCTAGATGTCCGATTTAATACATTTTTATCAACTATTCTTCTCTTAGATTCATCTGTCACACCCTTCAAAGCCTAGAATGCCAGAATATGAATTCCTATTCTTCTGTTTCGATTGTTAGCTAATTAGAAATATCTTTCCATACAGTTGTAACTGAATTTCAGTACATCTTAGAATGTAAAATCAGGACTTATATGGTTGTTTGGGTACCCTTTCTAACTTTTTTTTATCAATATTGGACATAATATGTACTGGAACCTCTTAATATTAACCCTAGCACCATGTGAAGTTTTACATTTTGTAATCCAGTTCTTGTGACCATATCTTTCCGGATTTAAGTACAGAAATTTTCTTCCAGAAAAAATACAGTTAGTGTCCATTCAATAGGCTATGGCACAATCCTACCTCTTACCCCCTTTGTTTTACCTTAGATGAAGATCTCTTGTACTGTGAATGTTCAAAAAATACCACCTCATTGTTGCTCATAGAAGGTACTTATCTGGCCTATGCATGAGTATTAAAACTACTAGAATACTGTATATTCACAGTTGTATAATGAACTAACTAACTTCTGTGGTTAAGTTTTGACAAAAAAAATATATAAAAAATTATTTTTTGTTTGATTGGAAATATTGGCATGTCTCAGTTGAAATTCCGGTATCTTTCTATCTAACTCTAATTTGGTTATGAAGAATGTGTCCATTATATTTGATGCTTCTAATTTTTACAAGAATGGTTGTGTATCTTCTGCTTCTATGTTTTATTTCATTTTTTATGAGCTTTAGTTAGCTGACTAGTTCTTTGTCATTCTGTATTACAGTTTATTTTTGATGCTGCTGCCATGTACTGTGTTGACATTGCTACTCATCGACATGGTTGCTGTGTGTTACAAAAATGCATACGTAATTTTACTGGAGAATACCAGGAGAAGTTGGTTGCAGTAGTTGCTACTAATGGCAATAAACTTGCTCAAGATCCCTACGGGTAAACATTTCACTCTTAAATTACAACCTCTATGCCTACAGGACTGTATATTTATCATTCCTAGACTCTATTTCTCAGAGCCTGAGGCACTGAGCTGCTCTTTAGCACTTCATCCTCCAATTGACATGGCAATTTGATAGGTTTTGTGTATATGATAGATCACTTGTGTTAGCTGTAGTGGGAAGGTTTCTTTTAGCATGTACATGACATGCCAAACCACACACAATGTTTGAAATTTAACTACTTTTGTTATCCTTAGCGTGTTAAATCGTTGATTTTTTAACATAACTAAGGAAGATATGTAGCCATAATATGCTTGCCAAACTTGAAGTGGCTGTCTTTTATAATTTTATTTTATGCTGATCTGTTCAGACTGTTCTGCATAGGTCCTGAAGTGGGAAATGCCACTTTGGAGACAAGGCAAATTGTTTTCCTGTGTGTTATGGATCTTCTATGTCATGCTTTAAGTAATGATTTTATCTGCTGCCTCTTGTAGAATCTTAATTTCCTAGTTATTGAACCACTGCATTTTAGTCAGTCAGATTTTGTAGGCCTTCAGGTTGGGCATTTGTTGCATATTCTTAATATCACACTAATTGATATTCTTTTCTGACTGCTGCAATTACATTGTCCTTGCTTCTAGACTCTAGTTCCCCTAATCTGGATCAACTTTGGTCGAGTTTATAATTTACTATTCAGCTATCTCAGATTGACGATCAACTTTGGACTGTGGTATTTAGCAGAAGTAGGATTTGATTATATTGAAACTCTCTTATCATTATTTTTTATAATTTATTTAATCTTGTGCATTAGAATTTATCTCAACTCATCCCTCTAAGTAATGTGTTTCTTTTTTCATTTGTTTACTCTCTCTGTTCCTACTTTTACCCTAGTTGCCTTTGCTTGCCTCTCTCCAATGAGCTAAGTAAAGCTTTAGCTTTGATGCTGAATCGTTAAATTTATGCTCTCTCTTCTATTTCAGAAACTATGTTGTCCAAGCAGTGCTCGAACTGGAGAAGCCTTTTGCAATTGCAATCTTGGCATCTCAATTTCAGGGGAGATATGTCGAACTATCCACCCAAAAATTCAGCAGTAATGTGGTGGAAAGATGCTTCTTGTACTTTGGCAAAGATTTTCCAGCCACTATCATAGATGAATTACTTTCAGTCCCACACTTTGACCAATTATTGCAACACCCTTACGCGAACTATCCCATACAAAGAGCCCTTGAATATTCCAAGGTACTTGTTGGCAATTCCCTTTATGCAATGTAGCAGTTACTATCCTCTTCTCTCGACTAAAAATAACCTATTTCCAACACAGGGCCAATGCCATGCTGCACTAGAGAAAGCCATTCGTCCTTACGCACCAACCCTGAGAACCAACCCTTACTGCAGACAGATCTACTCAAAACTAGTGTCAAAAAAGTGATGTGGGTTTGGAGTTGGATCAGGAGTTTTGTTGTAATTTTAGGTTCCTTTTTCTTATTTATGAAGATCTAGAACTGTAGGAATAAGTTTAATTTCTAGCAATGCGCTTGATCGTACGTCAGCTGGAGTATTATCTTGTTCTCGTGATAGTTTGTTGCCTAGTTCAGCTTGCAGATTTTGTTGTACAAGCAGGTTTAAAATTTTATTTTTCAGATTTCAAGACAGTTATCTTTGTTATGAATGGAGAATAAGCTTTAAGAATAAGTAGGGTTAAGACTTTGTTTTTTTTTTGAATGTTTATTTGTTTAAGAAAATAGAATATGTAAGTCATTGGCGATCTTAAAAAAATATATTAAAAATTTAAATTGAACTTGCGTTTGCAGTGGCCAATAAGTGACGGGTAATTGATCACATCCGAAACCATACTCTTCGTTATTCCTTGACCACTAGTTTCGATCTGCTGTGGGCCCACCGCCACGGCATCTGCATTTCCCACCGCGATAATTATATTGTAACTCTTTTTTTTTTTTAAAGAAAAAATGATTGAGGACAAGGCTGGTCTCAATATGGTTATAAGTAGTAACAAATTCGGTAGGCGTGCTAAAGGAGCCTCTCCAGAGCTCCGGAAATAGCCTGCCAGAAGAAGTGAGAAGCGGCCGGAGACGCGTCCGGCTAGGGTAAGCAGGGTTTGTCTAACATTCGTGCGCTACTCTGTTCTGTAATGCAGCCCCCTTTCCCTGCTCTCGTTTTACGATAATTTTTTTGCTCCTTCGAGATCTTTTTCTGCCGTTTAAAACTTGTTTGCCGTATGAATCTTGATGTCAATGTGCTGATGACGGCTTTGGTTTTGGTTTCTTGTCTGGATTTGTGGCAGGAAGAGATACAGGAGTTCTGTTGGGGAGCGAGAGGTTGGATCGAAAGGTTTGGCCTGGGAATAGAGTGATGAAGCGAAGTTCGGATCGGGAGGTATCTTATCGTTATCGTAGTAAAACTGCGCAACGACACTGTTACTCCTTTTTATTTCCTCGATGTTGTTTAGTTAATTCGACTATTCTTTATTTCCGGGAAAATCGAGGTATGGCCGCGGCGATATATAGAGAACTGATGCCCATCTATGCTAATGTGTGTTATCAGTATGCTGAAAGACAAAGCGAGTATTGAGAGAAATTTATAGGTGCTGAATGACAGGATTGGCCAATACATAAGAGTTAAAGATCTTAGGTTGCTTCACCATGAAAGTTTTTTTTTTTTTGAGGATGGGCAGGTCTGCTATTTGGTATTCTCCAAGCATAAGGAGTCAGGAAAAACCGTCTCCGAACTTACTTCTTTTCTTCTTGCATTTGTCTGTGAAATATCTCTTGCAACTATAGCTATGGAAGCCGGATCCATGTCTGTGTGACGGTTCTCCACACTTCTGCAAAGCAGTTCTGTGGCTGAGAAGTTAGATTTCGTTCAGAAGTCAATTAAAAATCTTTGGTAGTTCATAATTGCAATAACCAAAATTATTACAATCACAATGACAATTTTTGAACTTCTTATTTTCTGATTTGATACGCTACTTGTCATGCTTGGATACCGGGATGGCCTCTTGTTGTTTCTGAGATAAGAGTTTTCTTATTTACCCCACCGTGTAATCACTTGCTTACACAAGTTTAAATAGGCTTCAGATCCACACTGATAAGTTGACTACATGCTCCAACGGTTCAGAACTTCAGAACATTTATGGTAGTTCCTTTGCTTTCAAATCTAAAAAGATTATACACATTCATACAAACATCTATACCTCCTAAACAATAAATTAGACAAAACGAGCATATTAGCAATGTACAGGTAGCCTGCAGTTCAGTGAGTACTCACAAGGGAGGAATCTCACTTCTAATATTAAAAAAAGTGCATTCCTAATCGGGTGGTGGCCATTAGGTCACCTAATTTGAGTTCAACCACTGCTTGCATGTGTGTAATGATATAAAAATTGGATTGATGAAAATCCAATATAAAATCTGTAATTCTATTCAATTCTTAAGAAATTATAATACGAAATATTAGAATTGCGGAAGCGTACCAGAATCCATAATCTGCCGTCGAATTTCCGGAATGATCTTCAATTTGCAGAATTCCTTAGTTTCCAGAGAGTTTTGTCGATGGGAAACAAAACAAAATCGTCGTCTGCAAACTGGGACCATAACCCATATATATAGAAGCCAAAGTTTGCATATTTTCTAATTTGGCCCCTCAACAAATTAGAAATTGCACTGGTATCCACACTTTTATATTCATAACAATTAAGCCCTTAAGTCATATTCCTTAATTCCAAATTCGATCACATAAATATTATGACTTATTTATTGATGACATTAAACATTTATAATTTACAAGTATGACCCCACAATTCTAACATGTAATACCCCAATATATTTTAGTATCTATCTTTTTGAACAACCATTGGATATCAAACAAAAGGGTGGAAGATTCTCGGATGCCCTATCAACCGGAGAGAGAGGAAGATGAGGGATACACCTCATTGCAGCTTCTTATATAATAGAAGAATGAGTTCTCGCTGGGATCGATGATAATGAAGGCATACTAAACAACAGGTCTTGCAGAGACTCGTACTAAAGTCCCACACATGTCTGCTGCTCTTCATAATATAACAAATGAATAACGACATCAATTTAGTAACTATGTTGGAACGTATGATTTAATTGTTTAATACCTGAACTATTTAAAGTTTATGCTTTTGGCCTTTTCACCTTTCCCATTTTGAAAAAAAGTTTTTTTCTTACACTCTATTGCATAATCTTTAGAAACATCGAGAATCATTAGGTCACTTCCTCCATTGACTTCTATGTCTAATTTCAAAAACCTTTAGTAGTTCAAGGGTGAGAAGATTGATCAATTTTCTTTTGCAGGTTGAAGAAGATGCTAGGAATGATTGTGACACAGAAGCTGATCATATAGTGTCTATCCAAGGATGTGAAATTTTATGCAAGCACAAGAAATCAGAACATGAAACGTATTTCAAGAAGAGCAAATATGGTAAGTTTGGTTCAAAATTATTAGTTAGAGAAATAGACAAGAATCTTGATCAATGTCCATGACTTCTGATAAATTTTTGACACAATTCCTTATGCATACGAGAATGTATTTTCAAGAGCATTTGCCTGGGGCATATTAAAAAAAAAAATAAAGAAAATAAAATAAAAAAGAAACTATGTTAATCTTTGTCTAAAATTGCTTTGCAGAAAGTCAAGTCTTCTTATACAGCGAGAAAAAATACATTGAGATGGTATGAACATATTCAAAGATGACAAATAGATTATATAACAAAAAGAGTTTAATCGAAGGTGCAAAGTGGGAGGTGTATAGGTAGACCAATGGAAATATTAGTCAACACATTAAAAATGGTTTAATTAATTTGAATATTGCTAGTAATATAGTTTTAGATAGAATGCAATGGAGGAGTAAGATTCATGTAATCTACCCCCCAAATACTTAAGATCAACACAACAACTTGATGACAATGGCAGTGATAATGTCTTATGCATTTGAGAATATATTTTTGTTGGTAGAATGATCTCCCTTTTGCATTCTCACATATTGGAGTCCAATAGTTTTCTGAAGTATCCCATTATTTTATAGTGATCATTGGTCAATGATATATAAACGGATTCCATTGTAGGACCGGAAACCTATCAGATCAGCGCGGAGGCTGCAATTTCTTATATAGTGATGACTTCTGCTTTCGATAATGTAATCCCTGTGGAAAATGTTCACAGCTCTGTAGCAAAAAATTTCAATTTGCTTGATTGGCCTGAGATTGACAATTTTGCTGATGTTGAAAGAATGTTCAGGTAATTGAAAATATTGTTATTTTCTTTAGTCCTACTTGATCCATTTATAACACCGCAAACAATTTTTTGCTTTCATCGGAGAGAGCATGATTCAACATTTGGGCAAAGACATGTAAAGTGTATTGACGAGGTATCACGGGTGCCATTCTCTTCTGATATGGTCGATGGTTCAGTGCTTGGTTATCTGAATGATATCTTGGAAGAAAATTATTCGAACAGCAGCTATTTTCCTGAATTTGGTCCATCGGTAATTTATGATATTTTCGAACTTACATTGAGTTTTGATCTGTATTCCTATCCTGATCATTTGTTCATTTTGTAGACACAAAATGGCTGTCAATACTCATCAAAAGATGCTGTAATACAAAGATGTGCTGATCAGAAGATTCCAACTCCTTCTCAGTGGCTTGCAGATGAATTTTTTTTCTTTAGGACCCCTTCTAGTAGTTACATGCCCAATTTCAATTCTGATGCCAAAATGGATTACAGCCTTCCCGCAGATTTCATGCCCAAAGAACAATTGACAGCATCAAGTAACAAGTTCAAGAATAATGCAAATTCGACAACTCCACATGAACATCTTGCAGTTCATGTCTTGGGGCATCAGGAATCAACAGTCCCTTCAGCCTTGCTGCCAGATATCAGAATGGAAAAGTTACCTGAAATGCAGCCATATTATTCAGAGCTTACAGAGGACTGCCATCATGACACACAGACTACTAAAGCTGCAGCTGAAAAGGCACTCAATGATGTTCCGGTTTCTAGGTTTAATTCCAAAGCAACTCAAGGGAGATGTTTAGTTGCAGCTATGTCTTCACATGATGTCTCTGAAGAAGCATTGGGTTTTCGGCAGCTTTGGAATGTTATGATTCAGGTATTAATTTGAGTTGGTTGGAGTTTTGAGTGAGTGGTCTAATTGGTACAAATAACTCATGTGCCAACTTGTCACTCAGCATAGTTGAAACTGAGTAGCTGGGACATTAACACTTTTGTTTCTTTTCACAGTTGAATGTTACAACTAAGTTGTGCATTAGAGATGGGCTATATCGTTTAGCAGAGAGTGCAGCACAAAGCAATATCTGCAGTGGGCGCAATGAGAATTTTGCTACAAGAGAGATGGATGCAGTAGCTATAAACAAGTATGGCTACTTTCTTGAATCCGCCTAAAATCCTGTCTAGCTTTGCAGATCTGACCATGAAATATTAAATGATCTAAATGCTTAATAAACCCTTGCTCAGATGAATACATGTTTTCCATTGAAATTTGTTCCCAGCCGAGTGTTGCGAGTTTGAATTACAATTGTTGAGAGACCCATTTTCCCATCACACTTGGAAAATTTGCCCATAACTTTTGCCTTCTAATATGGATATCAAATAACTAAATCTTATGTGACCAATGTCTCAATCGGTTGAATTCAGCTCTACAGAAAAAACATCATGCCTAATATCATGTTTCTCTTGTTATGAATTATTTTATTTCAATTCCACTCTATTTCATTTTTCTTATTTGAATGAAGTCAAAAGGAAACAAATAATATCATAAACTTGGTGTTTAAATTTTGTTGTGCTCCATTTTCTTCCTGATTTGCCTAAAGATGAATCCTTCCTACTTTCATCCAAACAAGCACAGCGAATTCTATTAGTGGTTAGAACTTGCTTAAACGAGGGAACTAATACCTCGAACATTTGCTGCAAGACTGAATCTTATGCTGCTGGCAGAGAGAGCTCCCTACTAATTCTTTCTTCGCTGTGGTTGTTCAAGCAGGCGCAAAAAGACAATTACTGAAAATGAAAACAATTTAACGGATCAATCTATAGCTCACTTGCTCTTGCAGAAGCCTTTGCCATTCATCAGCAGTGGTTACTTTTAAAGCTGTTGCAGTTATTGTAAGTTGCTTTTAAAGTTGTTACTTTTAAACTTGATTCTCCAGTTATTGTAAGTCCCATAAATTTCTACCTTGCCATCCTTAAAGGTTAGGACATGCTTGTTTCGTACATATGAGAAAAGGAACTAGATAAATAAATAATTTTGGCAATTGTTGTTCCCTCTTTCATGAACCCTATTATATCTCTTGCCCTGTGGACGTTTATGTTGATATGATACTCTCTTATCATCTGTTGGTTGTACAGAAACCTTGTTTGCACCTGAGAGAGAAATTATAAGCCAAATGATTTGATTACTTGCGATGAGATTATAATAAAATACAAACTAAAGGCCACAGCTACCGTGAAGTGCGAGAACATCAACTAGAAACAAGCATATGCAAACCTCAATTTGCTCAGTCCGAAATCTGTAATGCATTGTGAAAAAGATGAAGCCAAAAAGACAGTCCCGGTCCAGTTACATTAAGTCAAGACATAATACTTAACTAAAATTAGCTCAATTTTGCTAATCGTTCAAACCAAATAATCACAAAGTTCTTTTTTATGACAAAAAAAATCTTTTTTTTTTATTTTGCTCATCTCTTTGTCGCTTTTGTAAAAATGGTATATTTATAACGATTCATCCAATTAGCTTCATCGAATATTGATCATGTCCGTCAAGTGGTCGGACGGACACCGGGGAGGGTCTCGCATAGTCGGACAA